>VFFE01004608.1:0-40602 GCA_008921705.1 Burhinus oedicnemus | reverse complement strand
GGAGCGCATTAATGTCTACTACAACGAGGCCACAGGTAGGGCCCGGCGCGCCGCCCGCCCCCTCCCCTCCCCGCAGCGCCCCCGCCGCCGCAGTCACGGCTTCTCCCTGTTTTTGCAGGTGGCAAGTACGTGCCCCGCGCCGTCCTGGTGGACCTGGAGCCCGGCACCATGGACTCGGTGCGCTCCGGGCCCTTCGGCCAGATATTCAGGCCAGACAACTTCGTGTTCGGTGAGTGCGCCGGGAGCGGGGGAGGGACCTGTCGTGTAACCGGCTCGGGGTGGGGTGGGGAGGGCCGGGCCGGGCCGCTGCACTGCGGGCTGCACCGCCGCACATGCTCCTGAGGCGAGCGCGGCCCCGGGAGGGGGGTTAATCCTGGCGCTTCGTGATGGGCATGAAATACCGGGGATCTGCGGACGGGGCATGATGGCAGCTGCTGGGAGAGCGGGTCCGAGAAGGCACAAGAGGTCGTTGCTCTTCCGATTCTCATTAGCTCCTCCATAATACCAGGAGACATTAAATGGCTGCTGTATCATTGATAATGAATGTTTTCCGTCTATCTGCTGAGCCATTTCAGAGGTGCTTGTGTGAAGCCACGGCTCTGTGCTCGATAAAATGAAAGCTTTTATGGGGTGTCTCTGTAGGCTGATGCTCCTAAGCTTTGCTTGCAAGCAATAAGTAGGAAGCAGTGACCGTAATCTAATACGAAAATGGCTCTTTTCCAGGTCAGAGCGGAGCAGGAAACAACTGGGCAAAGGGCCATTATACGGAAGGTGCTGAACTAGTTGATTCCGTGTTAGATGTTGTAAGAAAGGAGGCAGAAAGCTGTGATTGTCTCCAGGGCTTTCAGCTTACTCACTCTCTCGGTGGTGGTACAGGCTCTGGCATGGGTACGCTCCTCATCAGCAAAATTCGTGAAGAGTACCCAGACCGAATTATGAATACTTTCAGCGTTGTACCCTCCCCTAAAGTATCAGATACTGTAGTAGAGCCCTACAATGCCACACTCTCAGTGCATCAGCTTGTGGAGAACACAGATGAAACATACTGTATTGATAACGAAGCCCTCTATGACATATGCTTCAGAACACTGAAATTAACTACTCCAACGTACGGTGATCTGAACCATTTAGTGTCAGCAACCATGAGTGGTGTTACCACCTGCCTGCGATTCCCAGGCCAGCTTAATGCTGACCTGCGGAAGCTTGCAGTGAACATGGTTCCCTTTCCCCGTTTGCACTTTTTCATGCCTGGTTTTGCCCCGCTCACAAGCCGTGGGAGCCAGCAGTATCGTGCTTTAACTGTGCCAGAGCTAACACAGCAGATGTTCGATGCAAAGAATATGATGGCTGCGTGTGACCCACGTCACGGCCGCTATCTGACCGTAGCTGCTGTTTTTAGAGGCCGTATGTCGATGAAAGAGGTTGATGAGCAAATGCTGAATGTTCAGAACAAAAATAGCAGCTATTTTGTTGAATGGATTCCTAATAACGTTAAAACAGCGGTCTGTGACATTCCACCTCGTGGTCTGAAAATGTCTGCCACCTTCATTGGTAACAGCACAGCTATCCAGGAGCTGTTCAAACGCATTTCTGAGCAGTTCACGGCCATGTTCCGCCGAAAGGCTTTCCTGCACTGGTACACTGGCGAGGGCATGGACGAGATGGAGTTCACAGAGGCTGAGAGCAACATGAACGACCTGGTGTCTGAGTATCAGCAGTACCAGGATGCTACAGCTGAGGAGGAGGGGGAGTTTGAGGAGGAGGCTGAGGAGGAGGCAGAGTAAAAGCTATGCAGATGAACACCTGTAAATTTTGTTTAAAGCTATATGAACTGTTCCATTCAAAACTTCTCTGTCTGTGTTGTGGTCCTCTTCCTGTCTCAAAGTCACTTCAAATGCTGTACAGGCACCATTAAAGCATTTTTCACAGTGCACAAGCTCGTCTCCTTTGTTCCTTTTGGTAAGCTTTTCGGGTGCCATTTCCAAAAGTAAGCGCATAGGTGTGTCGGAGGTCTGGAAAAGAAAAATACGGGCTTGGCGTAAGCCGTGCCACCTTGCCCAAGGCAACCGCGCTTCCCTTGCTGCCTGCCAACAAGGTGGACAACTGTTGCTTATGTCACTGGATGTGGTGGCAGTCCTACTTGCTCCTGGTGGTGCGGGAATTGAAGAAATACTCTGGTATGGCTTTGTAATCATGGGTAGTGGTGGAGGGAATACACTTCACATGGAGGATGGAATTCAGCTCCAAGCTGCATCTAAATTTAGGTACGTGCATGTGGCCTCCTGTTACAGGCTTGGCTCTGGGCAGGAGCTGAGCAGCTCTCCTGACCGTAATGGAGGTTGAGGTGGAGGTGTCTGCCGCAGCATGGTGCGGGCAAGTTGCCTCTGATAGAGGTGGGTGTTGCTGGCAGAAGATGAACTGGGCTGATCCACCGCAGTCAGTTGGCAGTACAAACCCAGCAGGTAGCCATGGCCTGTCACAAGAGCCTTGGGGACAGCTGGGAGGAGCTGTGCTGCGTCTGCTGCGGACTAGACACTGAAGAGCTCCCGTGTACGCAGTGACGTGGAGTCACTTTATTTTCAAATCGGTTTGTAGAGGTTTTAAATCAAAATCAATCAGGTGTTACTGCAGCTTCTCTGCTTTTGAAGTGAGCTGAACACCTGATACCAAAGTACACTTATTTCATGAAAACCCAATATTAACAAATCAAATTTTTATTGTGGAAACAGTACAGTCAGTGTTACCCTAAGTGACAAACCTGTTGCTCTGAATATCTGGACAGGAGGTAGCAGGCTGCTTTCCTGCTGAAGAGGCTGTTCAGTGTTCTTGATTATAACTGATTTTTTGGGTTAATTTTTTTTGTCTTAAAAACAAGTCGAATTGGTTGGAGTAGTTAAGATTGCACTGACTGGTGGTTCCTGGGGCAGAGGAAATCACTCTGTCTACAGAAACGGGTGGTCGGTTTCAGAGCTACACCAAGGACTACTTCTGTCGGTGGAAGGATGGCAACAGATTTTTAAAGCGTGAGGTAACACTTTAAGCAGTTGATTTTTGTCCTTGATTTTAGGGTGGGTTTTTTTCTTCTTCCTTTTCATCACACCGAAGCTTGTGTCCCCCCTGGCCTGCCAGTTACCGAGGGCAGGACAGTGTTGTCCCCCAGCACCTTGTTGGGCAGAGCCACATTCCTCACCCTCTCTGAAGAGCTCGTGCTGCTCTCCCTGCTTTCTGCAGGCTTGTGGAGAGAGGATGAAGCACACGGATGAGTGTTAACACCAGAGTCCAGTTTACCCCTGGGTTCATAACAGCCTTTCTCCAGGGAGCTTGAGCTCGCAGGCTGCAGCTGTGTGGAGTGTGACCACAGAGGACATGGGCACCTGGAGCGGTCAGGGCTTTGCCGTGAGACACCCCGAGCTGCCGGATGAAGGAAGGGGACAGGCGAGTATCATGCACCGGGGACGGCAGCCGCTGCGCTTGCTGTCTGCCGGGGAGCAGGAGTGTGGTGACAGAGGCCAAAACGAACCTATTTCTCTTCATCTTTGATCAGAAGACCTGTCCAGGCTCACCTTTCACCATCAGTGTGTGAGATGCTTCCATCCTTTCCCTTAGACTATCCCTCAAGCTCCTCATGACTGGCTGGCTGTGTGTTAAACTTCACTTTTCCTGCATGGCTTTCCTATGCGCCCAGTACAAATCCTGCTGGAGCCACATTCACTGCCTCAACCTTCTCCCCTCTGGGCTCAACAGATCAGTCTCTGCACCAGCTACAGTCCAACACGGCCAAGATACTTTCTCACTCTTTGCTTTCATTTCTGTTACATTTTGTGTCTTCTACCATTTTCTTCCTCTTTATCGCATTAAGTGCAAGCTGTGAGTTTGGTTCTTTCTAGCTTTCCCATCCCATGTTACTGACTTTGCTGTGGCCAAAGATACCAATATTAATTGCTGATTTGTTGAAATTTTAGCGTAATACCTTAATGCTCTGCGTGGGCAGTGCTTCCCCTTAACATACACAAGATGACTTTCTTCAGACCTCTCCGTTTAGGCAACGCGGATAGCTGACAAGGATCAGGCAGACACTATGGGGTAGCCACCACCTGGCTTGAGGGCTAATACCATTTCACTGCTTTTTTTGTGCTTTCTCAACCCGTTTGTATCATCTACCTTTTGCTTTTTAGAACAGAATCACTTTCCTGAGGAAGAACTTGTAACGGGTGGGGTGTTACTGAGCCTCCCCTGCCTTTAGCAGGGGGTCAGTCGCTGGAAACCAGAGGAACGTTCTGGACAAGTCCAGGCTGGAAGATGGGCTCTCCTGCGGAAGGGCAGGGGAAGGCACAGCTCCAGCAGCTTGGCACAAACCAAAAAAAAAAAAATCTACTCCCCACATGGAACATGTCAGTAACTGTTCACTATTACCATGCTACAGCTAATAACAGCGCTACTTAATGACAGTAATTAGCATTAGTGACTCTCATTTTCACTCAGCTGATAAACTTACGTGGTACGAAGCCCGTGTAGGAAGGGATCAGTCCAGCACTGGTGTAAATTCTGTAATTAGGCCAGTGTGTTTGGGGAAATCTCTTGCCAAAGCTGCAAACTGGGTTTCTCTGCAAAAACTGGAAAACAAACAACCCCCCCCCAAAGTATGGTTCATTTTAAACCATAGTGTTGTTACCCAAGTCATGTGCTTTGACTCTGCATTAAAGGAAATATTTAAGCTAATGTAAAGCAATTCTTTTTCCAGTTCTGTTTTCTTCTAATTAGGAACTGCATTGTGTCTCCTTTTTCCATTTGGTCAGTTTTTTCTCCCAATGGGTGCTGGCAGCAGCCTCTGCTAGCTCGTGCCCCGGGTGCACGGAGCAGCTCCTGGCCTGGCACAGTCGCCAGGGTCACAGAATCCCCAGGGCTGGAAGGGACCTCTGGAGATCATCTAGTCCAACCCCCTGCCAGAGCAGGGTCACCCAGAGCAGGTTGCACAGGACGGCGTCCAGGTGGGTTTGGAATGTCTCCAGAGTCCGAGACTCCACCACCTCTCTGGGCAGCCTGTGCCAGTGCTCTGCCACCCTCAAAGATATTCCTCCTCATGTTGAGATGGAACTTCCTAAATTCAAGTTTGTGCCCGTTACCTCTTGTCCTAGGATCTCCACAGCCTGGACTGCATTCCTCACCTTTGGGCATCGGCAGCAAGTCCCAGGCGCCTTGTGCTCCTACATTCGCTACACCGTGAGCCAGCAGTGTCTGCTGGAGTTGGGTCTGTGCCTCGGCTCTGCTCTGACTCTGCGCATTGTTTTGGTTTGACCCCTTCGACTGGGTTTGTTTTCCCTTGAGTTCCACTGACGGTGATAAGCCAGTAATTCCCAGGCTTGGAGGAACAGGAAGGCTTAGGGAGCGTTAACTGAAGGGAGAGTGTAAATCTCCTGGATCTGTCCCTGCCCTCCGGGGTCAGACCCAGCCAAGGGGCTGTGCTGGAGCATGGATATTCCAGCTCTGCAGCAACAAAACCCCTAAAGATCTCGCTGAAGCTGTGCCGCCCTGCTCAGTGGAGAAGGGACGGGGCTCATGGAGCCCAGCAGACCGCAGGGACCATCAGACCCTTTTGTGACCAGCGATGGAGCGAGTGCTGCAATTCCTCAAGCGCAGCACTGAAGCGAGAGGATTGCATTATTTTGCCTGATGCAGACAGTAAGCAATGAACCATGGCACATCCCAGCACGTAACCGAGGGCAACAGAGATTTAGGGCAGAAGATTAGTGGCTTGAAGTCAGAAGCCATCTTAAATAGAAATGTGCTGTGATTTTATTTTTTTTTTTTAGCTTATATTCCTTCAGTGCATGATGTGCTGCAGCCAGCCTCTGCGAGCCCGGCTTCTGCTGAGACCTGCGATGGAGAAACACCTCCTCCCTCACTCATTTACTGCACGGCAGGTGTTTCTTAAGACATCAGGGGCAGAAAGGCTTTGCAAACAGCACGTTTATGTTTGATAACGCCTAGGTTTTTTTTGTTCTGTTTGCTTTATTTCAATTTCTATTAACGGCAGAAGGAAAGGATAAGGAAGCCAGCCCAGGGAAATACATTTCAGCCAAAGCGTCAGGCTGCCCTGAGCACCGCCAGCCCTGCTGCTCTCCCTGCTGAGTCACCTCTTCCCAGCTGAGTTTCTCTGAGCTGGGCATCCTTAGTCTTGGACTTCTGTCTACATCAGACCCATACGCTCTGGGATGAAGGCACTGCAGGGAATCCCAGTGATTCCAAGGCTGGAAATGTTGTACCCTGATTTCACTGAGCTGATCAGCCCTCACCAGCACTGGACCAGCGAGACGGCTGTGTCCCAGGGATCTCACTCCATCCTGGCAGCAGGAAGAACTGTGCAGCTTAGAATGCAAACTGTTAACTGCTGTGCGAGGGATCTCATTTTCCCGTGTAGGAGGATTATATGGCATTATACGGGGCGGGGGTGGAATCTTACAAGCAAGGGGACGAAATATTTTTTCAAACCAGGACAAGTAGGGATATTTCTGCATCCTTCCCAAAAGGAGAAGAAAGAAGACCTAGATGCCTTTAAGACAAATTACATTAGTAAAGGAAAAAGCCTTACAACCAATTAAAAGGGAGAAATATCCATCCAAGCAGCCCAGGAAGCCATCCAGCACTGCCAGCCAGGTAGAGAAGATATATTGTATAAGGGAAGTGCAGATAGTTGCATCCTGTGTCTCTGCACTCAGAGCAATATTTTTAATAGCCACCCTTGAACCAACCCTCAATAGATTTGCTTAATCCTTTTATGAACTCATTTATCCTCCCTTAATGTCCCAAGGAAACAAGTTACAGAATTTAATTGCTCATGATTTTTTCAACATGTTACCTAACAGCATTTTATTTTGCTTGTACTTATAACCCCAGTTCTAATACCATGACTGTAAATGAAACCACTTTCGGTGTCGCAGATGAATCAATACCAACATTATATTCTTGAAATAAGATTTGTGGATATAATCTACCTGATGTTGGTCAAATTCGTTCATGGCTTCCTTCACACCCTGGATGTAGTTCACGCCATTAATCCAGGTGAGGCAGGGGATGAATCCAGCATATCCTTTGGATGAAGACAAGAGAGAACATACACATCGAATAAGGATAAACCAGTCTGGAAATGGAAGAGGCTGGGATAAATATAAAACCTTGGCAGAGTATAGGAAGGGAAAAGTTGCCCATTTAAATTGTAAAATTAACTCTTACATGTGAAGTATCTTTTCTGAAAGAGTCTTTTGTTATGATTCCCAAGGAAAACTCAATGGGCTGAACTGATCTTTGTTGGTCTCCGTAATATATAGAAGAAACATTTAATTTTCTTACAGTCTTTTCTTTACAACAAAGCTCTGTCGTTCTCTCCCAGTTTAATACACATTCAGGGGCTAACAACCAAGTGTCCAACCTTTCTTTGTCATTGACAGGCTGAGAGAGTTGGGGTTGTTCAGCCTGGAGAAGAGCAGGCTCCGAGGAGACCTTATAGCAGCCTTCATGTATCTGAAAGGGGACTACAAGAAATCTGGAGAGGGAATTTTTACAAGGGCATGGAGTGATAGGACGAGGGGTGATGGCTTCAAACTGGAAGAGGGGAGATTTAGATTAGCTCTCAGGAAGAAATTCTTTACTATGAGGGTGGTGAGACACTGGCCCAGGTTGCCCAGAGAAGCTGTGGCTGCCCCATCCCTGGAGGTGTTCAAGGCCAGGTTGGATGGGGCTTTGAGTAACCTGGTCTAATGGGAGGTGTCCCTGCCCATGGCAGGGGGATTGGAATGAGATGATCTTTAAGGTCCCTTCCAACCTAAATTGTTCTATGATTTTATGATTTGCCTTGCCTATCCAACAAATATTCACCAATTATAATACAGAAACTATATAAAATCTAAAACTACATAAAACATAGAGAGGTACAACCTAAAAGCAGCCAGAACTCCCTCTTTCCAAAGCAATGCTTTGGAGAGAGAGAAATTTGTCTTCTGCATCCTAAAAGATGGATGCTCTTTCACTCCATCTGAAACGTTTTGACGTGCAACCCCTGTCTTCACTGCGGTGAGCTGCAGAGTGAAGCATCCCCTACTGCTGGCGTCGTACCCTTCGGGGGGAGTGCAGTGCGTCACCCTTCGTAATTGTCCTGCTTGCAGAGGAATGCTCTTCCAGAGCAAGTGGAGAAGTTACGGAGCGTAACTCCTTGTAAGATAGAATTTTATACATTTATGATGGTGCAATACACTACTGTTTGTTGATTTGATGATTCGGGAAAGCATCTTATTTCTAGGAGAGAAATAACCACCTCAATGGTAACAGGTACTCGTCAAGCTGCTGGAGTTGGCGCAGAGCCGGTGACCCAGCTCTCCTGGCTT
This sequence comes from Burhinus oedicnemus, assembly GCA_008921705.1. Lineage (NCBI taxonomy): Eukaryota > Metazoa > Chordata > Aves > Charadriiformes > Burhinidae > Burhinus > Burhinus oedicnemus. Next base: position 32,224 of record VFFE01004608.1, on the reverse strand, counting down.
TCTGCTGCATTTGCTAGCTCAGCCCCACAGCTGCATCCCTTCCACCACGGGCACGCATCCCTCAGGGTGAGATCCAGGGGGGTGAACAGCATCCCAAAGAAACACCCTTGCATGGGGAGGAGCAGGGGCATTTTCCATCCCAAACTGTTCAAACAAGTTGGAGGGACTGGCCAACGCCTCTGAGATTTCCCCGCGGGAAGAGGGATGAGACGATTTCTTCTGAAGTGGACTTGTGCTGTGCATGATCTCCCTCTCCTTTACCTGGAATGACTTTCTGTTGGATCGCGTTTGGTATATCCAGTTTTGGTAACCGATTATCTTGCTCCACATCTGCGGTTTCAGCCACTCCTGGCAGAATCACACCTTCAATTTTTACGGGCTCAAAATAAAAGCAGAAATAAAATAAACACCAGTAAAACCCGCTTCCTCCTTTGGCTCCGTTGCTTAAATCACTGCCAGAGCCTGTGAATGGCAACTGCCATTTCCTATTTCTTCCTAGCTTTACACTAAGAGCTGCTCCAAGAATTTCTGGTAAAGTCAAATGACCAGGTGAGCTCTCTGTATGCAGAGGTTTTCCAAAATCCCCAGGGAGAACAAGGGGAGCTTCGGGTGCTGAGCTCCTTTGCCAATCTGTTTCTCAGCGCAAGGAGCAGGAATGGCCCTTCTTTGGATTTATATCCAAGCCAGCTTTTGACTCGATACGTCAAATCTCTAATCTCTGCCTTCAGGGGATTTGCAGAGCCCCGGCTGGCTGTGACGTGACAAACGCTGTCTGTGGCTCCAGAAGAAACGCGGGGCTCAAACACATTGGACCCGAGTGATACCGGCTGTGCCATGTAGAGCAGCACCCAGCTCCATGGGCAAATCCCAGTGCTTGTGTTTGAGCGAGGGATAATGATGGTGGGAAATTGAGGTGGGAGCAGTCAAGGGGTCAGAACCCTGGCACGTAACCAAAGGTGCCAGGAGTGCACTTTCTTTTGGGAGGAGGAGGAGGAGGAGGAGGAGGAGGAGGAGGAGGGCAGCAGCAGCAGGGCTCCCAGTTCACCTGAAGGAAACGCAAGCCTGGCTGTGTAGCACAACATAACGTAAGATCTAATGACTGGGATTTGAAGATAAAACTCACTCAAATGAGAAGTTAAGCCTTTTTGATTAGGAAGAGTAATTAATGATTACAACATTTTCCTGAAGATGTGGTGGATTTGCTACTGCTAGAAACGTTCATGTATTTGTTATTTCTCTACACGACACTCTAAACTTTCTGTCCTTGCCACTCATGCCCATATGAAATTCCCTCTTCACACCCGTGCACTGAAATCCCTTCCATGCCCACCAGTCCCCAAACCCCCATCTCTCCGCAGCAGTATCCCTTACCACGCATCTTTTCCACCCAAACCCACTTACCAGTTTGCTCCCTGCCGAGGCACCACCAAGCTGGCCGGGTCCGCACCTTTTTCCCTGTCCACAGGCCGGGGTTAGCTCAGGCAATCGCCACTCTTGCCCCTCAGACGCAGGATGGTGTGAAATCCTCCGTGGGTACCCCTGAGGCAGTCGTGTCCTCGGGACGTACTCGCCGGGGTGGTCCTGGGGCACGGGGTCCATGTGCATCTTTATCAGCTCTTCCTCTGCCGGCCCTGGCCCCGGCAGGGGAGGTTTTGGCCCAAGGACCGGTTCAGGAAAGCTTGTTGCAGCCCCAGCTTTCTCATAGGGAAAGTACCCTGTGGGACAGACACCGAGTTATGGGAGAGGAGTGGCCAAATGAGGATGAAGAATTCTCATCACACCAGATCTCAGCCCCTACACGCTCCTCCAGAGCAAAGGAAGGGAGCCTGGAGGTCAACAGCACCCGTCGGGCCGTGAGTCCATCCTGCCAGTGCCATCAGCCCCATCCAATAAACCAGCCTGCACAAACAGAAGTTTAGTAAGTTAAAATATATTCTAAGTGATGCCTAGACTGTAAAATACCATCAGGCAAGCAATAAAGATTCAGGGGAAAAACCCCACCCCATATCCTTCTCTCCATGTGGCTGCGTCAGCACAGCCCAAACACGGACGCCATCCCCCCACATCCAAGGAGGAATTCGTGCACTGGCTTCATTGCTGCTCATCGAGAAAAGGGTCTGCTGTAACGCTGGCTGGGAAAAAAAACCCTATCTTACATCCAGCGTATGCCAAATACATCGGTTGTGAACTAGGGATGGAGTCCTGCGTCTTGAGACTCTGCAGGGAGAGCCGAGCTTGGCAACTCTTGTCTGACTTTCCCTTAAAAACATCCTTGACGTGGCTCCCCAGGCTGCCCTGGCCCCGTACGACTCCTCCTGCCCGGGTGCTGCCTCCTGCTCTGCGCCAGGAGTGAAGCCAACTTCTCCCTCCTCGGTGGTTTCGGAGAATGACCACTCTTATGCCCTGCAACAACCTTCTTATTGGAAAACCGTTCCTACATCAGTCTTGTCTTTTTTAAACAAACTAAATTCCTTCCATTTTTGTTCTCATAGGTCTTCCCCCCCCCATCCCTCTGGTCGTTACTGCCTTCCCCCGACCTCGTGTTTCACAGGCGAGTGCAAAACCTCACAGACGAGACACCGTCTTCCAGCAAAGGCTTTGTCTGCAGAGCGGCCCAGGCACTTACACCCTGTCCCGGCTCAAACAGCGCACAGCAAAACCTGCCCCTTTCTGCAACAGTATAAAACTTCTAATGGGCATTTAGGTTTGCAATCTGCTTAAATTATATTATAACGTATATATATAAAACTTTGTAAAATATATAGATACTCTATGTAACTGATTTATCGAGTGTTGTCCAGGCTAACAACAAAATAAAGATAAATCCTTGATGAAAGTGACTTTTCAATCCAGTGTGCAAATTTTAAAGCAGGTTTGGCTTACTATTTCCTTCATTATTAATGAAAATATTGCATCTACTTCTCTCTTTTTATCCCACAAACCAAAGGAAAAATGAAGTTTTATATTTGAGAAATCCATATGAGCTCTTTTTTATGACCCTGAGTTTTGCAAACTTATTGATTCCGAAAGGTTGCACAGTAAGGCACTAAATTAAAAGCCAGGAGAGCACTGTGCGTTTGATTTCAGTAAATAGCCGTACGTTTTCAGCCCAGGTTCCTGGGGAGCAGGCGCCTGCACGCTTGGCCTGTGCCATAACCCCCTCAATGCCAACATGGCCAGCCCTGGAGATCCAGCAGAACCCTGGTTGATATCCCCAACCAACTGAGCCTGACCTTGTTTCCAGGAGAAGCACAACGTGGGATTCAACTGATCGAAAACAGCGATACACTTGGTGCCTGTCAACAAACCTCTGTCACAAATAGACCTTGAGGAAAAGTCTTCAGACTCAGTTTGCTGAAGGCAACCACACAGACCCAACACTGCTGTGAGCTCTTTGACCTCCATCATGTAAGATACCCAGAAGGACACCAGGCAGTACTAATGAAGTTTGCAGTGAAGAGTTTATGGGATCACTCACTGACAGCTCGACAGCAGGAGCTGTTGATGAAGAGTTACCAGCACATCAAGGTGCTGCTCCCTGTAGCCACGTTCTTCAGCATTTCACCAACAAGCAGCAAACGTGAGCTCCCAGCTGCAACCCTTGACAGGTGACGTAAAGGTTAGTGAGGAGAGAACAAGAATGAGGACAGGATAATGAGAGAGCAACTAGGTCAACTGGTTGGTTGGGTCCATCCAAACTACATTTTAGTCCAAGGAAATGCAAATTTAAATGTCCAGGAATGAAGCCTGTGAACACCACAAGTGTAGTGGAGACCTGGATTCTGAAAATTAGGGCTAGGATGAACAGAAAGGCCAAAAGTTTGCAAGAAGCTACACAGCATGAATTCGCAGTGTGAAATGGGAAAACATCGCTTCAGTGTGGCCGTCCCCAGGGAAATGAAAATCCAGATCCCACCTGGGCACATAACCCCTGCGTTCAGCTGGGAGAGGACTCGCTCCCACTGAACAGGATGTCCACAACAGCTATGGCTTAGACACGTGATATGGCACATGGCAATTGAGTCTCCAAAGGAGACCTTCCCGAGAGGGGCTGGTACAGGGTCATGGTGCGGCTGCTGCTGTGGCCTGATTTGGGTCTGCTCCGCAAGGACCAGGCACTTTGCCCAGAAAGGCTGGGACTTGGTAGGAGATTCCTGCAGATTCCCAGGGTTGGAAATCGAAATGAGCATGTCTCAGCGTCTGATGGAGGAGATGGGGCCCGTTAGCAGAAGTGGGGATGGTGGGAAGGGAAGGGCAAGGCACAGGAGCCCTTCTGCTGAGCTGAGGGGGGAGCAGCAAGATGCAGAATGAACCACAAGCTGTAAGTAAGAGCTGAGCACAACCGGCTCTGCAGCAGGCGGGGCGGCCGGGGAAGGGTCGGAGGGGGCAGAGCCGACCTTCCCCAGGGAGACGGATTTTAGCCTGGGGAATTGTGCTGGTTTGGGCTGGGACAGAGTTAATTATCTTCACAGTAACTTGTATGGGGCTGTGGTTTGGATTTGTGCTGAAAACAGTGTTGATAACACAGGGATGTTTTAGTTACTGCTGAGCAGTGCTTACACAGCATTGAGGCCTTTTCTGCTCCTCACACCACCCCGACAGCGCGTAGGCTGGAGGGGCACAAAAGGCTGGGAGGGGACACAGCTGGGACAGCTGACCTCAACTGACCAAAGGCATATTCCATGCCATATGACGTCATGCTCAGCAATAAAACTGGGGCTGGAGGTTGGTGGAGGGGCTGCTGCTCAGGGACTGGCTGGGCATCGGTCGGTTGGCGGTGACCAATTGTTTTCAATTGCTTATCTGTCTTGGGGTTTATTTCTCTCTTTTTGTTATTTTTCTTTTCATTATTATTTTATTTCAATTATTAAACTGTCTTTATCTTAACCCACGCGTTTTCTCACTTTTACCCTTCTGATTCTCCCCCCTCAGTCCCGCTGGGAGGGAGGGAGCGAGCGGCTGCGTGGTGCTTAGTTGCCCGCCAGGCTTAAACCACAACAGGAATTGAGGAGTGAGTCCATAATATGCCATCAAATCATTTCTCTTCGTCTAGCTGAAGATAACCTGGGAACTAAAACTCTGCAGATGCCAGTGTGAGAAGCCCCGTGCTCATCAGCTGAGGCCGAGTGCTCCAGTTCCCCACCGGTGCTGCTCTCCAGGCGTCCGTGTTCCTACACTTGAAATGTGGTCACTCTGTGGAAAATATCCCATTTCACCCCAGGAGCCTGTTGAGGATGGGCACAGACCCCGCTGATTGCGACTGACCCTGTGCTCGTTAGCAGAGCTCGTTCTGGCAAAGGGACGAGACCCCTGCTCACCTGGATGCCCAGGGAGATAACCCTGGACACCGTGCTTTGTCCTGCTGAAGTCCTCAACAAACTTCTGCTTGTGCAGTGGCGCCAGCAAGGGGCGAGGGCTCTTCCTAACCCCAGGATCCGTCAGCAGCCGGTAAGTGGTTTTGCCGAAGGTCTCTCCAAACCGGTAGTTGTACTGAGGGATGAAGCCTTCATAGCTGAGGAGGAAACCAGAAAAGAGCAGTGGCTGAGATGGCGTTGGAAGGTGTCCACTGGCAGGATAACCAGCTTTGGAGCTTTTGTACGCTGGAAAGGCCATGGCCAGGAGCACACGTGGCTGGGAGTACCTGAGCCCTGGGAACGTGGTAGCACAGGGATACGCTTGCGAGCACATTCACGCCACCGGAGCAGCAGTGCCAGGGGAGCACCGAGAAGATGCGTGTGGCTACGCACGAAGCCAGGCAGGTGTGTGTTTGCACGTGCATGTTTTTACATGTGAGCATGACAACTGGCTCATAGGCTTGCAGGTGCAGATAGGCACAGGCTCGTGCTTTGGTTCACATATGGATATGGGATGAGGTCAGGGAGCGTGGCTGAAGCAGCAGCTGTGGATGGGAAAGCTTACAGTGGGATCACAGCACAGGCTGCCACCACTTTGTCAGCACCAATGTTGACAGTCCCCCAGTTAAAATATTATCTCCAGTTAAACATGCTTCAGTTTTAAGTTTTCCAATCCCTCTCTCTCTTCTAAAACCCAGTGAGTTACTGGGAATTTCCCAGTGTCCCTTATTCAATATGGAAACTCAAAAATCAGAAAAATTGCTTGCTTGCACCCTCTAAACCTCTTGGCTCCGTACCCTTGTAGCGAGGAATGGGACCGGGCTCACAAACCCGCCCAGGCGCTGCATTGCACCGGAGAGGCAGGGGCGGGCAGGCGGCTGCTCAGCCCCAGTAACAAACATCACTTGATTTTTTTGGGGGACCTTTGCATGGGGTGTGTAGGGACACGCTGCTTCTCCGCTCCCCCTGACCTGGGACAGGCAGTTTGACTTTTTGGTGGCTCAGGGCAGGGCAGGTGCTGGAGCTCTGGCTCCACTCCCAAGTGCACCAGTACAGATCAGAAACTTTAGCTATGCCCAGCATCAAAGTTCCTAATGGTGATGTTATTCCACCACTGAAGAAGAAAGGTAGAGCTGCCAGTCACAATGTACAGACAGAAATATTCCATCAATGATCCCGCTGTGTATCTGGGGATAAAGCCGGATGATGTATGAGGATCATAAGATGATGAGTAAGTACTTTCCCTTCCAAATACTTTAAACAACAGCGAGCAGAGCCGTGCATTTACACTTGGCAAGTTTTCCCACTTTGCATGCAGGATCTCTCACCAGCAGCTGCCGGAGGAGCTCGGTGGCTCGTCCCCCATTGATTTTCAATGAGTCTTGCAACACAGGGAAGCTACGCCGGAACGATAAAGCTGAGCAAGAGCACAAATGACATAGCCTGAATAATTGCAGGATGGCCAGAGGGATTTTGATCACGGACAAAATAATGGTAGGGCTGAGAAAGGATTCAATTCATAAGCAATTGAAAGCGAGGTAATCCGAGGAGCTCGGCGAGTCAGTCTGGGTTTATGGAGAAGGGATCTGCCGCAGAGTGAATTACAAACGCTGCTGGTAAAGCCGTGGCGCCTAGGGAAGAGACTGGTCTCAGCAGGGCTGTTTGACCTTCTCCTGCTTGGTGTTTTGATTAAGAAACCAGAGAGATTCCCCGTTTCTGTAGTTCACGCTGAAGCCGCTGATCTCAAACCTTGTTGGCGAGCACTGAGGAACCTGCTTTCCCACGGATGAGCCCCATTTCACTTTTCTCTTACTCAGTTGTATCTCTTCCATCGCCGCTCCCCAGGCTGTGTCACCTAAACCTGCTCAGCCTTCCTGATTGCCAGGGAAAAGCCTTGGCCCTGGGCCCACCCTCGCTCAGCTCCGTGCCCTTCCCACCTCCGCCAAGCCAGGATGGGGCAGGCAGGGCTGTGCATGGGGATTCACAGATTTACCCCTTCTCTGTGCTCCAAGTCCTTCCTAAACCATCCCACACGTTGGGTTTTGGCTTTCCCAATGCTCTTGAGCACTGCGGTGGTGTTTTCAAAGTCCTGGGCCTGACCATTGCCCGACCTGGGTGACAGCAACCAGTTTTGATGCCCTCATTGTGTTTGCGGGTTCACCGGCATGGCCGGGTACGGCACATGGGACAGCTGGTGAGATGTTGCGACGTGGCATCTTCCTCCTCCTCCTGCCGGCACCCCAGCGCAGGGTGCACCGTCTGCCGGCAGCAGAGCCTGAGCTCCAGTGATGCCCTTTGGGCAGCTCCTCCTTGCGCTTCGCCACCCAAACCAGATGCAAAAAAGCACCCTCAGCACCCACGGGGGCTTCCTCTAGGGCTTGGGGTGATGCTATGAGCCCACACAGCCCTGCAAAATGCAGTAGCAGAATTTGGTTCCTCCTTCTCCTGCCTTCAGTGGCCGAAGCACCAGCATGGAGAGGAGCAGCCCTGGCTGTTGTGTTGGTATTAGGGCTCGAGGCTGGTTCTGGGGCAGGAGCAAGCAAGGGAAGGTTTTGAGGCTTTTGGAGGTGCAAGCCCAGCCGCAGCCCCCTCCTTGTTGTTACTCGTCTTTCCTAAGCTGCTATCAGCGCACAGCTTTGACAGGGTGAGAGCGTGCACGGAGTAACACATCGCATCGTTCAGACAACTGCAGCAATGTGAAGACGCGTTAAAAACTCCCAGCTCCAGAGCTGATGTAAGGTTGGAAGATATGGAGATCAGTAATGGAAAAATCCGGCACGCTGCTCTAATGGGAAGGACTGATGTGATTGTCACTGCGGGAGTGTCGTTAAGGAAGGAAGCCCACTCCACCCTTTATCTGCAGCCAGGGATCTGCCTGCCCGGACCTGCGCTGCACCCGTGGCCATGCTCGTGTTCCCTGCGCTGAGGTTTGCAGCCTGGTCTGTCACCAGCCCCGCGCCCTGGGAGGTCGCCCTGACACCTTTTGGAGTTAGCCTCAGCCTGGACTAATCTGAGTGATCTTGTACCAACGGAAGCTTGTTTTCCCTTGGTGGCCGTCCAGCCCTTCCCAGCCCAGTTACACATCTCATGGACTACGTCTCCCAGCAGGGGTCACCAGGGCACCCCACACAACTTTACTTCACCGTGAAGCCTATCCACTTCTTTCTGCCACTCGGGTCTTACTTTTTAACCAATAACTGATTACCTCTTTCCAAGCCTTTAGAAGAGGATGTTGCAAAAACCTTTGGGAAAAAAAAAATAATAAAAAACCCCACAACTACATATCAACTAGATCACCAGCGTCCACAGAGTCAGTGACTTTGTCAAAGAGCTAGGGTCCAGGGAGCAAGACTGTGCTCCACCCAATTTGACAAGAGTGTATCACGTGTATGCAACTATTTATTCAAAGGAGATCTTCAAACATCCTTTATGCAAAAGTTCTGGCAGTTTGGAAGCCAAGACCTGCACGGCAGCCCTGGTAACATTTGGCAGCCTAAAACAAATGAAAAAAAAAAAGGGGGGGGGGCCAGGAAAAACAATTTTGACTTTTCCCTCAATGTGCTAGGGCACAGTCTTCAATTATACCCTGTTACAAGGTGGTGCTTCTTATCCTGGAGCCCTGTGTCTCCTTCGGAGCACTGTTATATGGAATATTTAATAGTGTCTTAAAAACCCTCAAAATATCATGAATCATAAATACTACGTGATCCCAACCGGAGCTATTTGCATTGGAAGTGAACAGGCATTTTGGATGAACTTCAGAACTTACCCAGGGATATAGTAGGGATCGGTTGGGAAGAGGCTGTTTTCCTTGGGGGCTGCCATGGCAATGCGGCAGCGCTCGGTGGCGGGTGTGGGAAGAAGGAGATGCAGCACGATGCAGTCGCCTGGGAAACCTCTGTGATGCTGCCGGGAGCGATGTCAGTACCCGACAGCGCTTCCAGCTGCACAACGCAGCTTGTCAGGTTTTTCTGGACACATCTTCCCTCCACCCCCCACCTGGAAATTTTGGATGAGCACAGAGATTTTTACAGGGTTTGTCAGGTTTCCTGAAGGCTCGTAGCCCTTGGGACAGTAGCGCCAGATGTTCCTTGTAAGCAGCCTCAGCACAAATACGTGTTCACAGTGCAGTTCACATCCAATACGCACAACTGGGGATGTGTGTGTGCCCCGGTCACTGGTGCAACACACGCACGGCCAGGCCAGCGCTGTCTGCACACACCGGCCCACGTGAACACCTCTCTGTTGAGGAAACCTCAAGGTGGAGGTTCAGGGATTCACCGCGCTGCGGTGGAAGGCTCAACCCTCCTCTCCCTGCTCCTCGTTGCCCTCCCAGTCTGGCTGTTTGAGGATCCTTCACTGCTTTGTTTCACGTAGAATAGAGGTTGTTCCCATTCCCAATATCGCATGGTCATGTTGTCTTGTGTGGTGGGTTTCACCCCCCTCCAGCTGAAGGCAGGCCCAGAACACAAGCCTCCTGTTTGCTGAACAGCCACTGTGGCCAGTATGTCCTTAAGTCAAAGACGACTATGCCTGTTAGCACCAGCATTGTTTCCGCCAACTACAACACCAGCAGCAAGCCTGGTTCACTGCCGAAGTCTCTCTACTCAGCCACGTGGCTGGCAGAACCATTTTAAGGTTTCAAAGGTACTAACCAGAAATCGTAGAGTATTCAAGTCTTGTTCTCATCTGTTTAGCTGCCTATACACCACCCAAAATTGTATCTGAGGAGAAAAAAATTGTTGCTTTGACCCTTGGTGCCTAAACATTTTGAGCGATCTGGAATTTCCAGCCTTTATAAATGTATTTGAGTTTGCCCAAATACCTGAGCTCTAACCAGGGGCAGACATCTCCAACAACCCCAGGTCTGCAGGGTGGGTGGGTCTGCGAGTGGTATGACAGCTCTTCTCAGAGGCGCACAGTGGAAGACCAAGATGCTACAAGGGGAAAGCCCACTGGACACAAGGAGAAAAATTCTCCTCCATGGGAGCAGCACAACCCTGAGACAGGGTCAGGGGAGGTGGTGGCATCTCCACCCTTGGAGACCTTCAAAGCCCAGATGGCCAAGGCCCAGAGCATCCCCACGGAGCTTGGAAATTAGCTCAGCTTTTAGTGGACAATTTGATAAAAGACCTACAAAGCTTCCTCCCGGCCTAGATCTTCTTCTGAGTTTAACATGAAGATGAAAAAATTGCTTACTGAAATGCAGCATCTTATTCGTGGCACCAAGCAATGATCCCAAGCTGATCCCGGTCCCATCAGCCCGAGGGGGCTCAGGCCAGCATCTTCCCAGCATTTCCAGAAACTCCCTTCAAATCTCACTCCTTTAAATGGCCAGTGGCTTCTCCTTCCAAACCTGGGGGTCACACACTTACCAAAGAGCTACTGAATAATCAGACCAAAATATCGGTCCTCAGTGCAGACACCTAAGTAAAAAAAAAAAAAGTAGAAATTCACTTTTGTCAAGGTTATCATTAGAATTTATTGATATGAGAGAAACTTCGTATGTCAACATGTCAACGGAGGAACAGCACGTCCTGACATAACACAAGTACAAAGCCCATCCAGGTGATGTTACAGCGCTCTGGTATCGCTAAACTCCAAAGTACAGGAGATCATGCACACGGCTGTGTATTACTTGGGTATGTTTTCTGGGACAGGATAGAAACACTCCAGAAACACAATCGATGTGTGGTTTGCCAGCCACCGGTGCCTGACAGGCTGCAGCAGGGATCACGCTGGCTTTGACTCCCATTGCCCAGCTCCAGACAGACAGTGCACACGTGTAACGGCAGCTCACCCTGGGCCTCTCTAGTCAAAGGAGAAAAAAAAAAAAAAAAAAATCTATTTGGCGGTGAGATTCACCTGAGCCTGTGTAGCCCTCGCAGGGAGATGAGATGACTTGGACCCTTCGGCTCCTTGGCACGTAAAGGGGGCTCAGAGGACCAGCTCGCATGGAGACGCCTACGCATTTACCCAACGCTGGGTCTGCAGCAGGACAACCTGGGCGTGATCCTACCAAGCGAGCCGCAACTGGGAAACTTCACAACAGTTTGTTTTGCCCAGGGAGCAGACACAGGCACGCCACACTCCATCCTGGCACCTGCCAGTTCAGAAGGAAGTTTTTTTGTTTTTTTTCTTTCAACATAACAATTCTCCTCGTATTATAACTGTTTTGACATTCCCTCTCTCAGCAGTGCCCTCTTACAGAGCTCGTAGCACAGACGGCCATTCGTACTATGCTTGTGGCTAAGATAAAAATTATCTTTATAATCTTTACTGGAACTATATGCTATGCTGGATGCTGTTTAAAAAAGCTTTCATCTTCTCCCAGCTTATGAAATATTTGATTTGGTCCTAAGTATCTTGCTAAACGATTAGAGAGGGAATAGCAGAGTATTCCCCAGGCACCTGGTAAATCCACAATGGATTTATTGTAGAAACGAGCTGAATTCTCTAACTCACTCCAAATGGATTTCAGAGCCGTCTAAAACCCTCCAGAGAATGAGCCGTTTGTGACACAGCAAACAAAAAACAACCCCAAGTTCAATGAGTAAGTTGTCTTGCGTTGTGCAGGGAGCATCCAAAATAAAACACAAACCCACGCTAAGGGAATATGTTGGTCCCATCTCCTGATGCCAGATTTGATCACAGCAATAAAGGAGCCTTGGCCGAACTGCCTCTGCCTGGCTGGCAGCACTAACCCTGCTGCAGACCCGAAGAGGAACTGCCGGTGCTAGAAAAAAAAACGTATCGGAGTGCATGTGTGCAGGCGTGTGCCGGGGAGGACCCGTACTCTGCTCCTTTTCCTCTCGCATGAGCTACGACAAGTGACATAGTGGGTTCTGCTCTCAGCCATTCCGTTTCACCAAATCTAAGTTCCCTCTGCACATGTAACAGCATTGACTTAGAGATCTCATATTAATGGGTACTTATACAGGATTAATTGCACATCAGTCCATTGTGGCTACAAGTTCATTAGGCTAATAAATCTACATAGTGACAGTAGTACAGTATCAGCTACTTTTCAATACAAACTCCCTACCCTAGCCTTAATTTGTAGGTCAAAAGAAGATCTTCTACCATACTGACCTTCCTATGACCTTTAACATTCATTTTCAAAATTTTTTTTCTAGAAAAAAAAATCCAGTGTGGGGAAAACGCACATATATAACAAAAGCAGTGCTTAACAACCACAGGAAAAAAGAACATGATCTTGGACTCTTCTATCAGCGTCCTCCGTAGACCCTGGTAGCATTACTTCCAAAGGGTTGCTAAATCCAGCTCCGTCAGTTCTCAAGTCCATTAAACCGTTCCCTAGCTCAAGGCATTTCTAGTCTCTCACTATACATATTGTCTGCAGCAAGAGCATACAGAAACACTTGCTAATGTGCACAAGACTTCCATTTGATTTAATGGAATAGTTTTAGAAGACTGAAGTCTTTACTTCTAGAAATCTGTTCTTGAGTGGTAGCGCTCTCACCGACTGGTAGCTTTCTATTCCACCCAGGAGAGAGCTCCAAGTCCCTCAGTTTTACTCATTCGTTTTGCCCAAAGGTGTACGGGTATCTAATGAAACCTCTCTCACAGTATTCCCAGGAAATGATTCAGAAGAGGAGATGATTTTTCAGCCAAATGAGATCCTCTGGTCCTGTGTGTCAGACCATGGCCAATAGAATGAGCAGCTGCCATGGACATCTCAACTTAAATACGGAACAGTCAAGGGAGGAGAGCAAGGTGGCCTGACCATCTTCCCGTGAGGTACAGGCAGAGGCACCAAAGTCACTCTGTTCTCAACAGTTTGTCTCTTTTTCTGGAGTCAAATGTTTGATTCCATTTGTTCTAGCAGGAAGTGGTGAATCGTGTCAAAAGTGGGACGATCTTTTATATCCCTGCTCCAACATTTCAGCATCAGGTCAAACACAGGGTTAGGACACAGAGGAGTCTGGGACAGATAGATCTGAAAAGAAGGAAAATAAAGCTATTTCAGTGGGCTGTTCATAAAAGAATTGAACCTCTACTAAATTAAAACTAAAAGGACAGTTTCATTCTAGGTTTACAACACATGGTCATCATGCAATGTTTGAAATCCATTAAGCGTGAATCTGGCAGTGAAGTCTGGATGGAGCTTTGATGCCATCTCAAATGGCACTGCGGACACTTTGCCAACTTGTTTGATGAGCTGGTCACAAAACAGTCCTTTGTACCTCAGGAAACATGAATGCTTCAGAGAGATTCGTCTTCCAAGTGACAGCAAAACACAAACCAAAAACAAATTTACCACAATAAAATCCAAATACTTTCACTCACCGTAGACAACCCATGAGGCTTTCTAAGCATCGTGACAGCTTGTTAGCAGAGACAGAAAAAACACCTTTTAGAGCTTATCTAAAGCACAGCTTGGCAGATTTGCTTTCCCCCCCCTCTCATTTCAATACACATCTTTCAGGCTCTTCACCAAATCATTAGTATTTGGGAGACAGTGAATAAAGCCTTCTATTATGTCGTTCCCCTTAATCCTTTAACTTGTTTGGTGCTAAAGGTGAATTTTGGGAGAACAGCAAACAACTGGCACTCCACTTTCTGGGGTACGGTGATCCTCAGTACTGAGGTGCTGGACTGTCCTGCATCATCACTGGTATCTACTGAAGGTAGCACAGTCCTGCCTGGGAGTTAGTAAGAGAGGACAATGACACAGAAAAAGCCTTTCAGCAACTAGAGACGGCCAAAGGCTTCTCAGCCTATGTGGAGATATTACAGCAAGTATCTAACCCCCGGGCACTAACAACTCCTCCTTCCCCACCTCAGGAAGTGCTTCCTCATCCTTCAGAGAAAACACTAGTGGGAGAGAGATCCGACAAAAGGAAAAGAGCAAAGGGATTGCACAGGAGAGCCCAGAAAAGCTAAGGAGGACAGTGCATCAAGGGCAGATTGAAACAGAAGTAGCCTAAAAGGAAGAAGCACTGGACAGGGCCAAGAGGTTCTTCCAGTGGGACTCCAAGAGAGAAAAGCTGGTACAATGAGTCTGGAGGAAGGGGAAGAGAGGCAGGACACGCTTGAAAAGATGAATAATAGAAGCAGAGACTTCTGCACATGACATAAGGCCAGCAGAAAGGCCCTATGGAGATCCACTTGGATGTGACCAGGTCAAGTGAAGGAAGGAGAGGTCATGTTTGCTTTCTTACCTGCCTGCCCTGGCTCCGGAAGAACTCTCCTGTGTTCTCAATGACTTGCTCATCTGAGAGAAGGCTGTATGGTTGCTCCTTACACAGTATGAACATTTCCCAGAGGGTGACCCCAAATGCCCAGACATCACTGGCTGTGGTGAACTTGCCCTGTGAACAGAAAGGATGTTGTAAGCCTGGGTTGCTCACAGCACACATTCAGCAAAAGCCATTTCAGTCTATACTCCCTGCAGCTAAACACGAGGATGCAGAATTCGTACCTGGGAAAGAGAGACAGCAGAGCAGGTGACCTGCTCTCAGCAATGCCCAAAGGGACCGAGGTATGACACTGCTTTGTGGGGCAGGAGCAGCATGTCTGTGGGACCCCCAGGACAGCTCTAAGGAGAGGCAGCTTTCACCAGGGGAAACCCCCTGAAACAGGGAGCACATCACAAAAAAAGCCAGAAACTACTGTCCCTCCTGAGAAAGTCTGTAGTTGCAGCAGTAGGAAAAAGGACTGTGGCAGGGGGCAGAGAGCTGCTGCCTACCTCCACCCAAAACCCAGCACTGCAGCACAGAAAAGCCTTTGAACAGGGAGCAAAGCCCTCGGGGTGAAAGCAGAGGCGAAGCAGACTCCAGACTCTTAGAGAAAGGCCAAGATAATTTTGATCTTTGCACATGTAAGAAGCTGGTGACAGTCTGCTCGCTGTCCCTGTTTTGTGTCTTTGAAAAATGTGCCCAAACTGGCCGTGTTTGGAACAATGTGTTTCTGAAGGAGTAAAAACAAGCTGAAGAGTGCTCAGAAAAGAACAGAAAACAACTGGGGGCTAGAGGGCCAGTTTGGGCAGAAAAGATCCAAGACCCGGATTGCCCAGGCTTATCTGGCAACCCTAGCAGTCTGTAAATGTTTGGAAGATGGTCACACAAGGAAGACAGGAGTGATTAATGGTTTAGATGCAGCTGTATCCAGGAAAATAGGGTGAATTTAGAAAAGCTTAGGCCTATCAGCCTTTATAGCAAAGGTAATTACAATTTTTCTGGGTACTCGGAGAGGGTGTTGTAAGAAAGTATAACCAGGTGATGTCACCACCTAGTCTGAGAAAGAAATATGGGCCTGAATATTAAGGAACTGCCTCAAGAGTGGATGTGTTTGGGCTGTTGAACAATCTCCTAGGGGGAAACAGCAGGACACTTACACATGAAACAAAACCCCAACCTCAAAATCAGACTTGGCACTTGAAACTCATGGAGTTCTATCCCTCTCAGCTTCACAGATGGGGAAATAAGCACAGAAAGGCAATTTCCTTATGATTCCAGCAGGAATCCTGAATGCTAGGCACAGAACAGAAATTAGGCCCCACATGATCTGTGCTGTATTTGCAAGGACATGCTCCTTTTCCAGCATCCGAGTTATGTCCAACGCGACCGAATCAACATCTCACCTGGGGTCATCCGTAGCATATGTTTTCATACTATAAGGATCATTACACATAGAATCATATAGGTTGGAAAAGACCTTTGAGATCATCAAGTCCAACCGTAAATCTAATACTACCAAGTCTACCACTAAACCATGTCCCTCAGCACGACATGTACCCATCTTTTAAACCCCTCCAGGGATAGTGACTCAACCACTTCCCTGGGCAGCCTGTTCCAATGCTTGATAACCCTTTCTGTGAATTTTTTCCTAATATCCAATCTAAACCCGCCCTGGCACAACTCGAGGCCATTTCGTCTTTCCCTATTGCTCTTTACCTGGGAGAAGAGACTGACACCCACCTCACTACAATCTCTTTTCAGGTAGTTGTAGAGTAACATACGTAGTTAAAAATAAAAAAAAAATTCAGAGGAAGGGAGACAGAATGGCTTTGCACAGTTCCTACCAGAAGGATGCTTTCCCAGGCCATCCAACGTATGGGCAGTACAGCTCTTCCCTGGATACGGTAGTAATCCCCACTGTAAAGATTCCTGCTCATACCAAAGTCCGCAATCTTGATGGTGTAGTTGTTCCCCACCAGGCAGTTGCGAGTTGCCAGATCTCTGTGCACAAAATTCAGAGATGCTAAATACTTCATTCCAGAGGCAATCTGGGTGGCCATGTACAGCAGGTTAGAGTAGCTGCATTAAAAGAAAACAAAACAGAAAATAAAAATAAATAAATAAATAAAATCAATAGAGTTCCCCACACAACTCTTCCTTGACATTTCCTACTGCTTGACCTTGTATTTGATGTACTACAGTGACCCACCGTTTTATTTTGTGCCATTACCGTGAAACTAAACTGTCTAGTTTCAGGGCATTAACACCTCCACCTGCCAGGCTAAGCCAAGTTCCTGAGCTGACTAAGCAAGAAGAGACAAGCTGTCCCTGAAATTCAGGGCCCTTAGAATTTGACATCCCTTAGATTTTTTTTTTTTTTTTTTTAGTATCAAGCATTAATCTCAAAATTTTCAAAGAGTTTATGCATCAAAGCACCAACTTTTTGCAGAGAGACGTGAAAAATTAAGGTGTACAATCTCAGAATCTCATATCTAAAAAACTGCTTAGCTTGGTATTTCACACACTGCCACTATTGCATGCTTACATTAATATGTCACTTAACATTAAAGAGAGCTTACTTTTTTTTAAATGTTTAATGCTACTGAAAATTTAAACAGATGCATTTTCCATCTAATATAATTTTAATTCCCCTATTAACAAAATGAAGATAATATTAATATAAGTTGCATGATACACAGACAGAATTTGGACCATCTGACTTCCATCATCCTTCACACACTATTATTCTGTGGTGCTCAGCTTGTTTCCCACTGTACGTGCTCAAACGCTTCACACAACCAAGCATTTGTCACAACAAATCTAATAAACCATTCACAGTTCATATTTCTCTGATAAAGCTCAGAAAAAGAAAGTCTTAGTCTCCTTCTCTTTGTGTTGTGGCAGCAATGAGAAAAGCACTACCATGTTATCTAAATTACAATAAAGTAATGCATCTAATGACAATATATCCAATCTATCTGTTCTAATCAATAGCTAAGCTATTGCTACAGAGATTCAAAGGCAGGCCCTGACTGGAGGGGGGTCCCACTGGCAGGAGATGGATCTTGGCACCACTTCCCTCCCAGCCTTTCAGCATGGTGAACTCATCTAGGGGACACTTGCCCAGTCCCACAGTCGGCTCAATGTTGCTCCTGATCTGGGTGGACCTGTTGTACCTGAAGATCAGGAACTCCGCCACCCCCTTGTACCTTATTAACCTGGTTGTTGGCTTTTCACATAGGAGTGGGCACAGCCTCCAGAGTCTAACCTTCTCCCTTCCCCCTGCTCAGCTGCACTTGTCTCCCTGCCTGGGGCTGTTGCTCTTCCCATTCCAGAAGCCCAGACTCTCCTGTCCCACCTGCACCCCGGCAGGGTCCCATCAGCAGCTATCTTTTGGCCCCCTGCCCCTCGGCTCTGCAAGCTCTGCAGGGCTTGATGCGTGCGGCTCTGCATACAGAGGGGCAGGACAGGAGACACCTCTCGGCAGACTCATCTTCGTGATTTGCTGAATAGCCAGAGGGACAGTAGAGAGATGCACTTCAAATACCAAGGAGCCATAAGGACTCTCTGCAGGAAAGGGCTGGTCACCACATTTGGTGTGCCAAGTATTGAGCTTGAGAGAGACGGGTGGGATGGTTGGACCTTGCCCCATCAATCATACACCCACAAGCACCGCAAGAGACAAGCTGCACTCTTTAGCAGGGGGATTCGTTTCACTATCAGTAAACAGCTCCTATATGGACAGACATCCGAGGTAGTCGTACCGGCTTCCTTTAATGTGAAACTGTATCTGGCTGGAAGGGACAAAAGGAGAGGCTGAAGGATCAGCTGGAGAGAAAGAAAAACTAGAGGGAGAGCCAAGTAATGGAAACCCAGGAAGAATGACAAGGAGTGATAGTCCTGAAGTCCAATGAGAGGTGAGGAGGAGATAAAGAAGAAAGGACATTTTGAGGCTTTGGCCAGGAAAAAAGCCACAAGTCTACAGGTGAAAGCTGTTTCAGAAAGGCAGACAGGGCAGGAGACTGGAGAGAGCTGGAACATGTTTCTACTCACATGCAAACCCTCTCTCACACTACAGTTTCTGCTGTGTCATGACTGCCAGTTTAACACACCCCGACAGGACCCCTGACCACTGCCGGCCACCGGCAGAAACGCTGGTGTAGTCTCAACATGGTAAGACCCAGCCATCTCCTGTCCAGTCCATCAACAGAACCTGCTCTGCCTAACTGCCTTCCTGAACTATAAATAAATGTAATCCTTTGGGGAGGCACACGCCAAAGGCTAAGCAACACAGTGATTTCTGATGGGTGCAGGTTTCTTTATCAAGCGGAATACGTGTTAGTCCTACATACAACTCTCCTCTGAGGAAAGGATTTCTGCAATAGTAGGATGCTTTTATGTTAGATTTAATCCTTCCATAGAGGAGGGAGATAAGTGCCACCACTGACAGAAAATGCTTTTCTTTGCCAAATATTCTTCTTCTGTTGGCTGATTAAATCTTTCCTACACTCAGCTCCCCTCATGTAATATTTTTTTAGACATCCAGAGAACATCTGAACCTAAGAGACATTCTTGATTGTCATCCCAAAATTCTTGCTGTAATGCAACTGGCTTCCGATATTAATGAAATATTTGATGCAAGCCCACTAACATAAACAGACGGTCACATCAGGTAAACAAGACATCTAAGATGGTCACCCTGACCAGAACATCCCACAGTCAGGGACACTTCACGGGAACACAGACCTCCAGAGGCCTCAAGAACAGCCTCCCACGCAAAGCAGGACTCGTGTCCACAGCATGTGCTGTGGCAATGGCCAGGCTAGAGGAAGGTCACCGTCTGGAAGGCACAGCAGATTAAACTGGTAGCTCTGTATTGCTGATTTGTCCCAAACATGGGCAGCTCCTCTTACCTGACGCAGGGAATATTGTTTGAAATGGCAAACTTGCTGTAGATCTCCCTCTGCGACAGGAACTGATTGAGGTCTCCATTTTCCATGTACTCTGTTATCATGCACAGTGGGTCATCACGCACACACACCCCCAGAAGTCGGATGATATTTGGGTTCTTCAGCCGTGACATGATCTTGATCTCCTTCAGGAAATCATTTCTTGTAAAACAGAAAGCACAGGTTCAAATCCTAAACTATTCCTTTCTCTAAGGAAAGCAGAAGCAGCACGTAAGAAAATCTCTGTTCAGAGACATTTATACAGCTGCACACAGTAGGTTTGAAAGCTGGTTCTGTGCCCGTGTTCAACATTGACCCCTTCCCCAGCAAAGAGGATTAATGCAGCATTTCAGTTTGACATTACGTCTATTCCCATCCTCCATTCCCTGCTTGTGTTCTGTTCCATACGCAAACACACAGAACATACACCAAAGACACACGACACCCTCCTACAGAAGTCACCAGGGTTAACCTCTGTGAAACTGCTGCTTGGAGAGTATTTGCTTTCCTTCTCAGATGGTCAGTGTTGTGGATGTGCTTACCTGGCTGTTTTGTTGACATCTGATCTCAGCATTTTCACTGCTACGAGAACTGGCTGGTGAGTGAATTCTGTAGATGAGACTCCCAGGAATTCCAGCAGGCCATCGGCTTCACAAAGATGCACCTGCAGGGCAGAAGGCAGAGGCAATTATGAGAATACGCACAGGCCAAAAACCAGAGGAAAATAATGACACATTGAGGTCATCAGTTTGGTCACCACTGGCAGAAGGACCAAGTGAAGGATCTAATGAAGGTGACATTGTTCTGATCAGAAATAGCCCATAGGTTGGCCCTAGATCCTGGACAAAATGTGTACATACATTATATAGCCCATGACGTAGCCGTGGATGTGGACTGCAGCCTGATAGGTCCCCAATGCACCGAATTTACTGCACATGTGCAGATTGGTGCAGTGGATTACTGAGGCAGTCCAATTTGCCCAGTAAGTACTGGAGATGTTCAGGAAGGCCGGTGTGCCTGGAGTTGTCTGCTGTACTCTGCACGTGCATGCAAACAACACGGCTGCAGAGGTTTGGCACATAAAGCACATCACACCAGCCATACACATACGGTCCTGCAGCCTGGCTCAAGTCATCGCTCAAACTTAACTGAGGAGCAGCTAGCAATTACAGTCCTTTAATTCCAGGGGGCGGGGGGCGGGGAAAAAAAAGAAAAAAGAAAAGAGAAAAGTGCATGTGTGTGCACGTGTGTGTGCATGCATGTGTGATGTGAACACCTCACCTGTGAATATACCCAGAGATGAATACTCTGATGAGTACACAGAATGCCAAGCTTCTTCAGATAAATAAATGAATAAAGACATAAAATTACTGCCATAAAAATACTGTTGTGTAAGAAAGGGGGTAACAAGACATTTGGCTTAAGAATTTATCGGAATGTGTATTCAACTGGAGAACTGGGCAAGAGATGCTGGGGTGGGGAAAGTAGACAGACCTGAGTGTGTGGGATTGGAAGAAGGACTGAAGGAGGGGAGCAGACTGGATGTGTCAGTCAAAGACTTGGAGCAGTGAGGGGAATGTAATGGGAGCTTAATGGATTTTATATGAAGAAAGCACAAGAACTTATGTGACAAGCATGGTGAGGCGAAAAAGGAGACAGCATAGAGAAATGGGACAAACCCACAGAACAGAAACAAGAGTACAAAGAGGCTGCTGCAGTTACACAGATAATGAAGTCTGCTGTGGTCAAAGTACAGCCACGAGACTAGGAACAGGAAAGAGAGCCGTGGTGCTAAGTGCATATGTTACAAGCGCAGGTAATGTGTCACTGAGTCCAGGGAGTGGATGGTTAGGAGCAAGGAAGAAAAAAAAACTTGAAAGAGAAGGAAGCTCTGAGTGGAGAGGTGGGAAAAAAAAAAAAAAGCAGCAATGAGCAATGTTGCTAGAAGCAAGACTGCACACTAAGCCAGAGAAGTGGAGCAGAGCATATGGTGATGACGACCGGTTTGGTAAAGTCTAAGGAGGTGAGAAGACAAGAAGGGAGAATGTGATGCAGCACATTTGCAAAAGTGAGGGAAAGGGCCTGTGATGTGAGGAAAGGAACAGGGTCTGAATCAATCCCCAAAGAAAACGGAGATGGAGAGTCTGGCTGCTGCTGTTTGACAACAAAAAGGAGGAGGAGGAGAAAGCTTTGACAGTTATTAGAAGGACAGGAATGAGAGAGAAGGAGAAACCAGAGGCAAAACAACGAGGAAAAAAGCCTCTCTGTTTCACTTTTGGAGCACAGCCCAGGACAGGGCAGGATCCAGGCAACAGCAGAAGGGACTGCACCGACAGCCAGGTGAAGAGACTGAGGATATGTCAGCGTTTTTCCAATACACTGAGGGGGACAGGGAAGGTGTGCTGCCAGAAGGGAGGAACTATAAAGATGGGCCCATCACAGATGAGGAAGAAGTCAGTAAAGGGCCAAAATGTAGCAGACAGGTAGACTTTAAGGCTATCAGTGAGCAGAAGCTGGGAAGGAAAGAGTTGAAGAGTGGGAGCAGGTGAGGGGAAGACTTGGCTCAATATAGGGATGAGTGTGGAAACAAAGCAGGGAGAGAAGAAAAGGTGAGGTGAAAACATTCACAGCTTGAAAGCAGCTCAAGGAGTAAAGAGAAAGCATGGCAGATGACAGATGTATGTATCATGCTGCCTAAGGCTTCTGACACAAACTGGGGCTTAAGCAAGCAGCAATGTTAGAGAATATGTGAGGGCACCACCATGCTTGGGAAATATCTGTCTTTGCTTGGGCCAGTGTGCAGAGCCCCACCAGAACCTCCACTGGTTAATGGGAAAGCTGTTTTTACAGCTAGGATCAATCTGTCTTGGCTAGAGTCACTGCTATAGTTTTCAAACTCACATGCCTAAAAGGTGGGTGACAGCCACCACATGTTCAAGATATTCACAGACGACCATGAAATAGTCTGAATTCCCACCCCCAGGCCTTTTCTGTAGGGTCATAAATGGGGACATGGACAGTGGACAGAAGTTTGCAAAGCTCATCTGTTGAAAGACTCATGTGGTATCAGCAGCAGCCTCACAGGTGCAGAATGGGGCTCTCTGAAGCCTACCCTTAGGGACATCAGCTTTCCCCAACAGCAAAGACATGTATTAAATAAAATACTGGTATGCAGGTCCCTCAGCCCCCAAATAGGAAGGAGTTCCTGAGAGGCAGCTCAGAATTTTCACTGTGCCAGGCTTCTCCTTTATGTTGGAAGAAGTGTGGAAGAAAATGGCTGTACCTCTCCAAACTGTCCTTCTCCCAGCTTCTCCTTGAGTCGTAGCTGCTGCCGTGGGAATTCACCCACTGAGATGTCCTTCTTGGTAAGCGAATCCACAGTGAGGGCTGGAACCGCATACATGTTGTTGCCAGTCACACCTTGCAAGTGGACGATATCTGTTTCAGCGTAGTGAGGCACATTGTTCTGAAAGCCTTGGTGAGGAGTGGACTTGGTCAGGTCAGGCTCAGCGTAGTCCCCACTGCACACTAAGGGGGAACCAAAGACAGGAGGACTCAGACACACTCATTGTCATAAAACCAGTACGGCCTGGCTTCCACTCCTCTCGATCCTGCAGACCTCTGGGAATTTAGCCTAGCTGCACGCCTACTACCCTGTACCAAGGTACACCCAGATGGAAGACTCTGCTTTGTTTTAGCTAAGGCTTAAACCAGAACAAGCTGCAGTTCTGCAGACACCAGAGTACCTGTGAGGTGCCAGTGCATTCATGTTTAACAGCTGCCTGCTCTATCCAGTTATGAGAGCTAAAGTTCTTGCCCAGACACGGAGGCATGAGTCTCAAGTGATTTGCTGTTTCTGATTCATCCTAAATATGATCTGTTTCCCTTACCTGACGCAGGGATGCTGTTTGCAACATCAAACTTGCTCTGGAGTCCCTTCTGCAACAAGAACTGATTGAGGTTTCCATTTTCCATGTACTCTGTTAGCATGCTACGCTACCTCTTACAGCTTATTCACATAAGTATCATGGGATAACTCTTTCTAATTAACTCCCTGTACAGTCAAAATTACACAGAATATTTGTTCTGCTTCAAACTGACATCCTGACTCAATCCAAATCAATCTTCCTGTGTAATATAATGCTGGATCTTAGCAACTTGTCAGTGCTTGAGGAATGCAGCACTGCCCGTCCATTGACTAAACAGCACTGCCATCACCGAGTACAAAACACTGTTGGAAATGTTCCTTTCCGCGTGCGTCCAAAAGCTCCCCAGGGCCTGGAAGCCAGTGCACCACTGACAATTCTCTGCTGCGTTCCTCTCTGCTTTTTCTAAGGGAATTTCAAAGAGCCTTTGCTGCAGAAAGAGGTGCTAAAGGTCTTCTTCACCAGCCAGCCTAGACAGCCCAGGAGTGCTGCAGGCAGCAACTCCACTGTCAAGGGGCTGATGAGACAAATGATGTGCGATTGCTAAAACCGGCTCCTAAACAATGACCTGCCTAATGTATAAACAGTCTTCAAAGAGAACAACAAAAGGCCACCACCCTCCAGTGGGGCTGGTGCTTCATCTGCCAAAGTTAGTGCTGAAAGTTTCAGAGCTCCAGAATATTGTCTTAGGTCCCTGAATTAGTATTGTGTTGCACAGGAGTCAGAAAATTACTTAGACACTGAGAAGTGGCACATTTTAAAATCTGAGGCAAATAATAAAAGAATAAATGCGTAATTTCTGGAGGCTGATGATTACATTACCTGAATCCTCTGCACTTTGGGAGAGCTCTGGAAGCTTTTGAAGCAGCGTAGCTGGCTGGTGATATTCCAAATCCAGTGGGAAAGCACGTTCATAGGTGGGATTTGACTGGTGGATCTGGGTCTGGTTGTTGGCAATGGTGTAGCTGTAGAAGGAGAGGCGAACAGTGGCATCCTCCTCCAGGATTCGACGCGGGGCCTGCAAGAGAGAAAAAAATGCTGAGGAGATGCTCAGTTGTTAAGTAATGTATTGGCTGCAACCGCAGCAATTTCCAGTAACATCTTGGATAGGACTGGCATCCTCCCCTGCTGTGGGAACAGAGTTTCAGCTGCTCTACGGAGCTGGGGAAACCCTGTGCTTTCCACTCTGATTTCATTAGGGTTAATACTGAACTCGTGTCTGTAAAATAGCCCCATTGTATTACCTTTTCCAACCTTTTTTGAACATACTGCTTCCAAAGAATAATGATTATAATCATCAGGAGCAGAAGAATAATAGCCACAAGGCAGCCCACGAGGATGGAGGTGTTGGAGTCATCTGCTTTCTCTCCTATCCAGGTGCTGGTTACAGATGATGTGGTTTCTGCAATCATAGAGGTATGAAGAAGAATCTGGAGTTAACAAAGCACAGGTTGTTATCTGTGCTGGCTCACTTCCACCATGTCCCTTCCTACATGTCCCTGGTACAGAAAAGATCCTAGACAGCTTACTGAACATTAACATTAGCTGTGTTCACGTTTTGCTCTCAT
Organism: Burhinus oedicnemus; assembly: GCA_008921705.1. Lineage (NCBI taxonomy): Eukaryota > Metazoa > Chordata > Aves > Charadriiformes > Burhinidae > Burhinus > Burhinus oedicnemus. The sequence continues at coordinate 7,224 of VFFE01004608.1, read as the reverse complement.
CAGAAATTCTCATTTTGGAGGTTCATAGCTAAGAATTGTGCAGAGGACTGCTGCAATCAAAGACTGTTCTTTGCATTCTTATGACGGATCCACGATAAAGCAGACACTTCTCAGAGTTTCACTGGCTGCACATAAGCCTTCAGCCCACTTGCTCTGAGGCAGCCTTGGCCAGCTGAGGGAAGAAGAAATAGCTGAGGCTCAGAGGACTGTAAAATGCAGCTCTGTGCATGAGGGCAATAACCAGGCCATACCCTGGATCTCCAGAAATGGAGGGAGAGCCCACATTAACTAGGATGTTACCGTGAAATCCCCTGACACTTGAGCCCTTGCCACAGCTAAGTGATAGAAGTCCTTACCCCAGGTCCCCTCAGTAACATTGCACTCTGTTTCCAGGAGATCCGTTGTGCTTGTGGCTACCGTAACAAAATTAGGGTTCACACTCTCCATGTCTGTGGAAGGGAAGGGAAGGTGTCAGTTCAATAACCTCCCTGCTCCTGCCAGCGGTCAGCACAATCCCAACCGCCACTCCTGCCTTCCCAAACAGTACTAGGCTGAGACCCACACAGCAGGTCATGAACAGCATGAGCAGAGATACCTGCTTACTCAGCACTTCCCAGCACACCCACAGGAATGAGCCTCTCCACTGAGCAGCATGTACTTCCCAACCTCAGCAAACTGCCAGTGCGTGCAGAACCCTTCCCTGAGCTCAGCCAGACAGAGGGAGCTGCAGCAAGAACTCTTCTTTTTTCCATTTTAGCACGACTATAAGAATAGCCCAGCCCAGGATCCTGCCTAGTCCCATGCAGGACAGGGAAGGGTAGCCAGGAGAGGCTGCTGTCAGGAAGGTAAGCTGCAAGCCACAATCAGAGCACTCCTTCCCCAGGAACGTCCTCTTGCTATAGCTGATTAGGAACTTTCAACCAGAAAGCTACAGCCATATCATTTCACTGTCAGTGCTGGCAGTTTTCTCCAAGACCCTGTCCATTCCCGCCTAGAGCTGTTTAAAGCACCTCACGGCCCTGACTTCCGCATCACAGTTAAGACTTGAGAAAAAAAAAGTCAGCCTCTTATTTTTCATTATCTGCTAACTTGATCATCATCTGTAGATATACTTAAATTATTCATAACAAAATACTTGGTAAAGAGGAGTAAAAATCAACCCCATAAGCAGCAGGCAGCTGTCTCAAAAAGAAGAAATGCTCTATAGTCCAATTTTTGGTTGCGCTGGTTGTGCTTCTGCATGTGTGCATCAGTATCAACCTGAAGAGCATCCACTGTAGATTGGACCTTTCTGCACCTGCACTGTCCTTCCAGCCCTCTCAGTGCTTCCACTATCTCCCTCCTTCCTATCATGTAGCCCCACAGCCCCCTACATTTGTGTTACCCCCACGTCCCGCACCTCCACACCATCTCTTTTGCTCTCTTGTGCTTTGCCAGATCTGCTTGACTCGGAGGAATGCTCACCTGACTGGAAGGAAATCTCGCTCATCATCATCCAGGTGTCAGCAAAGAAGAAGCGGCAAAGTATGGCTTTACCTACACGCTGATTGAGGGGGACGGTCACAAACCTAGCGCTGGGGTTTTTGTCATCTAAGACAGTTGCCACTCCAACAGGTTCAGACTCCCAGTCTGCAATCAGGCGTGGTTTGAACAGACACTCCACCTTCTGGAAGATCTTCACCCCCTTGGAAAACATGTTGTTACAGTGCACCTAGGAAGAAGAAAACAGACCAATCAGACAGGAGGAAGACTTACTGAAACCTAAACCAAGCTACAGGAATTTTCTGTTCATGAAGATTTTCTATTTCTAATATCTCCCTGCATGAATACTCCTAACCCAGAATGAGTGACTTGTTCCAGTATAGCTTCATCCACTTGTAGTGTGCAACAAGGACATTTGTACAAAAAGTGATTCTTAAACAGCTCTTAACTTTACCTGCAAAAGCTACACTAATGGTCAAATTTGGGCAGGCTCTTCAAAAGGCCCATATAAAAATCAATCAAACCTTGTACTAATCTAAAGCCTCACAGACCAATTCTCCTTGAACATACATCCTAAGAAGGGAAAAACACCCACATCTAGGCTCTAGCCTCTTCTAGAAAGCTTTCAGCATCTGCAGTCTAAGCTAATCTCTTCCAAAAAAAGTGACCAAGCAGTATGTGCAAGCTGAAGAAGATATCCCCCTAACACACAGCAGCTCTTCTGTTGTGGTTGCTCCTTGCAGACAACTAAGGATCTACGTTTTCTTTACACCATCATGTAAGCCTGCATCCATCAACCTCTCCTCGTGGCTCAGTACATGATCAGGTTGTCCCTGCTCCAATGGCACCACTGGTGTAGCTCATGATGCTGGAATTTACAGTGCAATCACCAATCACTGTGCTGCCAAGCTAACATCTCTCTAGAACAAAGGCATCCTCTGTCATCTCTGAGTTACAGCTCTACATAGCCCACTTCAGACGGAGCAGTTTGCAAACTGCTTTCAGGCTGACTTCACACTTCTGTATTTGGGAGGTTTGTTCTACTCTCCCAAGAGCTGGTAGCAACTTTCTCCCTTCCTGCTCTTGGGTCACACTCAAACCAAGAGGCCCCAGCATAAAAGAGTGACATCTCTGTCTCCCTGGGTTTTGGCACTGCAAATCCATCAACACCAAACACCTGGCATGGTCCCAGGCCTCCAGCACTTCCAAGGAAGCAGGCTTCACAAAGAGGGACGAGGCTTCTAAGGATCCTTTACGTTGTTCCACTGTCTTTCTTCAATGCAAATCTTCCCCTGTGCCTTTTTAAACAAACTAACACAACAGTTTAAATTCTGCCACGCAGTCCTGAAGATCTAGCCCACAGTATTTTGGCACTGAGGCCAGTGACCAGGAACCAGAAGGAGTAAGGTGACCCTTAAAGTCTTCGGTACCCCTCAGTCTACTCCGTTTTCATAGCCATGGTGGTGTGACCCTCCCTGGTGCCTCTAGAAATTATTTCCTAATGACGGTGGAGTATTAGCAACTGTGACAACAACAGTTTTCCAATTAAGTGCAGCTTTGAACCCTATTAATTGCTTGGCCTCTGTGAGGTCTTGCAGTGAATAGCAGTGAAGCAGTAATGAGGACGACAGGCCCGATGAGCAGTAAAAAGACAAAAGAAGGCTATTTGCATATAATTAGGAACAGATGAAGCTTAGACAACATTATTCAATAAGGAGAAGGAGTCATCCATAACGAGGCAGGAAAGCCTGAAGCCTGCAATATACAATTTGTGCCATATTTGGATGGGAGTTGGATATGTTCACATCTTGGACTGTTACAAAGACACTTGCTATTTCAAACACCGCCTACTAATGTCCAATTTTATAATATGCAAGCTTAAGTAATTTGCAATGCAGTCGCAATATTTGCTAACATTTATTTTTAATACTTCCTTGGATCCTGGGCAAGCTCAGAAAACTGCAATAAAGCTAACAGGTATGAAGATACAAAAAAGCACTTACAAACCACCTAGCCTGTATAAAATAAATGCAAAGCTGAAACAGGCAACATTCAATAAAGAATGAAGAATAATTTATGTTAATCAATACAGCTTTATAATCAAATACTAAATGAAGTAGCTATTTTTACAAGCTTATGTGTTTGGTTGATCAGGATGGCTGTGTTTACATGATTTACAATATTTTTATAAGGTGTTTGATTCACTCATTATAACATCTGACTCCAATCAGCATAGCATGAACTCACAAATTATATTAATTTGATTAAAAACTGTCAACTAGCAAATCTTACAAATTTTAGGGCACAAATCGTTCTTCTGTAGGGGATTTTCTAGCAGGAACATATTCCTAGCTCAAGGTTACTTGTTGCCTTTTTCAATGATCTGAAAGAGACAGCAGAATCACTAGCAATAAAATAAATTAAATGGGAAAAAAATAAATAAATCAGTTTCCTAAAATAATCTGAAGTTTTCAGGACTGACTCATTTCAGGGTAGTGAACTTGGGAGCAAAATGTAAGTGATGCTTTCTACACTGGACTTTATCCCAGACACCAATAACTTTGAACTGACTTTTAGCATGATACTAGAGTCTTAATGAACACTGGTTCCCTATCTGTTGGCTAGGAGAACTAATATGATCACAAGATCATATGATCATAAAAAAAGCAGCAGCATCCAAAAGCAGGAAAGTGGTACCATTCTTTTATGCAGTTTGATAGAAAGCCTGCATTCAGTTCCAGTTTCTATACCTCCAAGAGTACTGGTAAAGAAAGGATCGGAAGACAGCTACAGAAACGACCCTGGATCTCACAGGGAAGGCATTGAGAAGTTCAGCCCACTTAGTTTACTGCAGCAAAAATTAAGAGAGTGGTTTAATCACAGTGTAGAAGCAGGAAAACTGAGAAGGCAGGACTCTTATTTTTGCCAGCAAAAGCAGGCTTAGAGCCAATGGTTGCAAGTTAAAAATAGACAAAATAAAACTAGGGTAAGTAATCACCAAAAAAGTTTACTTAAGGATGTGGTGGGTTCTCCTTCATTTGAAATCTCTACAAGAAAAGCCACCAATCCTTTTAAAAAAGATTCTGCAGTTTACTACAGACTCAAAGTTCAGTTCATCCTTTTCCTGTGTGTTTAAGTAGTTTCCCACAGCACAAGCAAAGATTGAGGCATCCAGAGAAATTTTTGGTCAAAATGGAAGCACAACCACATTCCTTTACCTCAAGGGTCAGGCAGCCCCTAGACAGTAAGGAGCCTACATCCTAAATCCATCTCAGCTGCCTAACCACTGCTTCAGGTGTCTGCTTTTTATTTCTTTAAGCCAAATACTGAAAGGAGAGTGACATGCTGGAGGGAAGGGATGCCATCCAGAGGGACCTGGACAGGCTTGAGAGCTGGGCCCATGCCAATCTCACGAAGTTCAACAAGGCCAAGTGCAAGGTCCTGCATATGGGGTCAAGGCAATCCCAAGCACAAATGCAGGCTGGGCAGAGAATGGATCGAGAGCAGCCCTGAGGAGAAGGATTTGGTGGATGAGAAGCTCAACACGAAGCAGCAATGTGCGCTGGCAGCCCAGAAAGCCACCTGCATCCTGGGCTGCATCAAAAGCAGCGTGGCCAGCAGGTCAAGGGAGGGGATACTGACCCTCTGCACTGCTCTGGGAAGACCCCCCCACAGTTACTGCATCCAGCTGTGAAGCCCCCAGCATAAGAAGGACAGGCACCTATTGGAGTGAGTCCAGAGGAGGCCACAAAGATGATCAAAGGGTTAGAGCACCTCTGCTATGGGGACAAGCTGAGAGAATTGGGGTTATTCAGCCTGCAGTAGAGAAGGTTCTGGGGAGACCTTATAGCCCCTTCCAGTCCCTAAAGGGGGCCTACAGGAAAGATGGGGAGGGACTCTGTATCAGGGAGTGTAGCAGTAGGAGGAAGGGTAAGAGTTTTAAACTGAAAGAGAGGAGATTTATATTGGATAATAGGAAGAAATTCTTTACTGTGAGGGTGGTGAGACACTGACCCAGGTTGCCCAGAGAAGCTGTGGATGCTCCAGGAACGGGGATTCCTGGAGGTGTTCAAGGCCAGGTTGGATGAGGCTTTGAGCAACTTGGTCTAGTGGGAATGTCCCTGCCCATGGCAGGGGCGTTGGAACTAGATGATACTTAAGGTCCCTTCCAACCCAAACCATTCTGTGATTCTATGATCTCTGGAGATGCAAATGCTCCTCTGCTTCACCCTTCTACATTGGCAAACTTGGGACACCTCCTGCTCAAATTCTGCCTACGGTGGACTCTGCTGTCAGGCACTTTATATCCTCCTGCTTTGAAAAGAGGACGCAAAGAGGCAATGTGGAAGCACCCAGACGAAAATGCTGACTACCTTCATGGAGGTGAAGTTCCGTGGTCGGTCAAACTGGAACTCCATTTCAACAGAGCCTGTGCTGAAGGTCTCATTCTTCCAGCCAACGTAGTCATAGCCTGGCCACACACGGTACTGGTGGCTCTGCGTGAAATCATCCAGTCCTAGCACACCGTCTGTCAGCTGGCCCAGACCACCATACAAGTGCCTAGCAAGAAAGAACCAACAGTTAGGGACAATACCAGCCAGAAGAGCTCAAATGTGGAAGCACATGGGTGTCCTTCAACTGGTACCAAGAAAACAGTAGTTTATTTACTCTTTAACCCATCCTGGACAAGAATTTATTTCCTGTTCTTATGCAACATCACCTTTATTTTGTTCAGGCTGGGCTTTTAAAATCTTTCCCTGCTTGGGAAAAGGCAGAAGTTTTTGCATTGGCACTGACAGCAAAGCCAAGCTACGAGCAGAGCCTCTTGAGACTGAAAACTGAGAGTACAGAAAATGACACTGTATGCTCTCCAAACAGCTTTAATTGCAGCATTTCAGCATGGAGCTGCATGGGAGGAACACTGCTCCATCCTGTCCTGGGGGAACCAGTAGGGAAAGTTGTACAGGCAGGCACAGAAAAGCAGGAAAAAGAACAGCGAGACCATGGGCGGCTCACCCAGCCACAGCCAGCTCTAACTGGGATCATTTCTGGCATTGCTCCTTGTACAAGAGGAGAACGTTATGGGCTCTGTTTCCAAGGCTGATCAGACTCTTTGCCCAGGACCCTGCCTCATTCCACTTCCTATATGAGAGGACAGAGCCCACTTGACAGTTTTCCAGCACTGTCCCAGCACAGAGGATGCCAGCTGCGGGACACTCCTGACTCACCTGCCTTCTGGGAGCCATCCCTGCCATGTTCCTTGTCCTATAGCAGGGAAAGTGCAAACAGTTCAGCTGTATTAGTGCCTGAACTTGCTCCCTGGACCTGCTTCATTCAGCCGCCTCTCGGCAGTCTGTGTAACCCGGGCTGGGCTGGTGCTACAAACACAGAAGCTCTGCAAGTCCCTTCCAGGTGAGCTCTCCTGTCACTAGAACTTGCACAGGTATGCATGTCTTTGAACTCCAAAACAGGATTAACAGCTGGAAGAGGCAGAGTCCTGCTTCCAGGCACATGACCTAGAGGTTAAGTAGCTTGAAAGAGTCCTTGCTTAGCATATTGGTTTTGTGACTACATCTGTAGCTCCCTAACACTCCCCAGCAGACCCAGCTTCCTAAGTTAGGACTGGGCAGCTAAGTATAACATCTGTATCTTTCTGCACATAAAAGCCTTTTTTTTTTTTTTTTTTTTTAAATTTGCAATCCCTACTATATAAACACACTTTAAAAGCATCATATTTTAACA
>VFFE01004607.1:116957-143006 GCA_008921705.1 Burhinus oedicnemus | reverse complement strand
GAGTCGGGGTGAAGACGGTCCCTAAAGTCCCTCTGTTGGACTTAGGCAAATAAACAGCATCTTTATGTCTGCTTTTTTTTTTTTTTTAACCGTTTTGGAAACATTCTTAGATTTCACATGTCATTCAGCAAAGTCAGAGAGACCAGCAGGTGAATAAAGACGTTCACCTGCTGCCAGCCCACAGGGGTGACCCCAATGGGACACCACCCCGGCAGGTATCCAGTGGCCCTTCTCCCACTGCAGCAAGTGGCAAACTCTCGTTAGCTTCAGTTAATTTAGCAGGACCACACTATATGTGTTTCACAAGCTCTTGCTCGAAGGGGGACACATTCTGCCATCAGTCCCATTCCCACCAGCACGAGGAGGCCAGAGCTGGTGCAGCTGTCTGGTGCTGACCTCTGCCTAAACCATAGCAAACAGCTATTTATAGGCACACAGGAAACTGTGCTAGACCCTGTGCTTCCTCTCTCATCAGAGCTGAATCTTTAATCAGCTCGGCAGTGCAGGGAACATTAATTTTGTATGCTTTTTCATTGAACATTGTGCTGAGCAGTGGCAGATTATGCATGTGGTCAGGTTTGGGCAGGCTGGTGATGAGACAGGCAAGTCATCTTCGAAACTTGTCACAGTTTTACAAAAAAATGGGTATATTGTTAAATGACTAGAAGTAGATTAGTGTGATGCATTTGCTGAATAAATAAATGAATGACAGCATTTAAAACCTCCTGGTGGAAGGTACCACCAGCTGTACCCAGGCAGTTCTTTGGTGAAGTGTAGCTATTGAAGTAATGATGGCATCGCTCTGCTGCATTCATTCACCATCAAAAATGAGCATGTTTTTGGCAATCTCAAACTGAACAAATGACACATCCAGGTGTTACCTGAGATGGACAGTAGCATTCTTTCCTCATGTTCAGTAGCATCGCTGATCTTGAGACCAGGATCTGCCCAGCCTGAGTGGAGATCTCATGCTCTGAACGTTGGTCTTCAATCTGCAGAGCAGCTCCCCAGACAGGACACTGCTGCCTCCCTGCTCCCTCGTTGCGTACGGAGATGTTGGGTGGACACAGGCACGCTGTGAGGGGAGACACAACTCATGCACTGGGTGTGCGGCTGCACAGGAACCCCAGCTCACACACTTCTGTACCGCAGGACCCTACAAGCGAGCCTGAAAGACCAAGAGCCCACTGCCAGGCTGGCCATGGTGAGCAGTTTTCCATCAGACACAACTGCCCAAGAGGGAAAAGGCAAAGCTATGTTTTACTTTAAAAATCACGCTTTTTTTCAAAGTGTATGTATATATCCAATTCTTTTCTTCTCCTCATGTCCAGAAAACAGGGTTGTTCCCATGCTGGCTCTACCTGCTATGTCAGCATGTGAAGATGCTCTCGTAGAGTGTAAGGGTTTTTCAATTTAATAGGGTCTATAATTTAATGAAAACATTCCTAAAAAGCCTGTGGTTTTCAAAAGTTATCTAGAAAGAAAACTCATTTTGAACTTCAGTGCCCTTCAATCCATAGCAGATTCTCTTGTGCAGTCACCATTGAGACTGTGGACCCAATGCGCCTCATCAGACCAGCATAGCAGAGGGGTCTATATGTTCAATGCTTTAGCTGATTAGGCTACTAATTACAGAAGCTAGAGAGTTGTTTAAAGCAGCTGGAAGGAGAAATCGTAGGGATTTTTCCTTGAACTGCTTCCAAACTGATAAGACATTAAACAAAGAAGAACTTGGAGAAATTTAAATTACAGTTTGTGACCTGAATGTCAGACCTCGTGCTGCACACACACTGAGGGCGTTCTCTCTGCAACAGACAAGATGGATGGGTATAGCTGCAAACCACTCACTACTATTAATTTTCACCGCATGAATCTTTCTGACCAATAACACATTATCATTTTGCTTTGTCTGGGATTGCCTTCCCCCCTGCCCACCCAGCACCAGTACAGATCTTATTTGGTCACAGTGTGCTGCTTTCGCCTTAGAGAATGAGACTTGAGCCACCCTGTCATTCCCCTTCACCTGCAATAACTATCACAGCAGCAGGTGTTTTGAGCAGAGCAGGTTGCTCTCCCAGAGAAGAGTTTATTGGTTAGGGGCCACCCTTTGGTGCTGGGGTGTCTGAGTCCAGTTTCAGCACCCTGTTTTGGTGGGAGTGGGAGGATGGATGCTTGGGATACATACAGAGAGGAAAAAAGTTGAGATGCATATAAACAACAGGAAAAACAGCAAAAGCTTCTCTAGGCTGTCCCACCCGAGTGTCTTAAGGCTGAGTGAGGTCCTTGCAGAGGAGCTGCTGGTGCATCTTCTGTGGCCTGTAGGTAGTTCCCAGGAGGAAATACCCTGGTCTGGTGAACACAGCATCCCTGCAGTGGGCGGGAGCAGCCCAGCACCGGCTCCATGTGCTCACCTGGGTCTGGGGCATGGGCAGAGGTGGGAGCTGGGGAATCAGCATCAGCCCACGGGGTGACAGCCACAGCCTGGGTCCTGCTCCAGGCAGCCAACGCCAGGTGAGACCACCTGCCCCAGCCTCAACCACTGCCAGAGTGCGAGGAAGGAGGCCTTCTCCTGCGTGGAGATAGAGGTGGCGTGGGAGGGTGGCATTGTCTAACAGGTTTACTTCTGTAGGATGGTGCTGGGACTTAGGACAACAACTCTTTGGGGGCACCCACCCACACACTTAAAATTAACATAAATCTAATTTTCTGTAGTTATCATCAATCTCAGAATTATTCTGCAGCATGACCAAACTGCTGCAACGCCTTCACACTACTATGTTTAATATACACTAGTGTATATATTAAATGTGATTTCTGGACACATTAGGGCTTCTCAAGGAAAGTGCAGATAAGGTGCGGGCTGGGAGGCAGCTGGCCCAAGTGCTCTGCAGGGGGGATATGTGGGCACAGAAACATGCAGGGCCCCAAGTTCCCTTTCACTTCTTTTTTTTTTTTTTTTTCCACTCCTGTGCTCTTCTGTCACCATCAGATGTGTCAGCGTTTGATTTGCACCAGCGAAAGGGCTGAATCCAGAGCCTGGCAATTAAAACTCACCAAGGAAAGCCTAGGGTACGTCAAAGAGCAGCGTGGTTAGCACAGCTCTGGGGCAGACCCGGCACCGGGGGCTGCAAGGTGGGTAACTTGCTGTCTCAGCGGCTTGCCCAGAGCAGGATCTGCACAGCCAGATGGTTTGACAGAGGCTTTAGCGTTGCTTCGCTCCTTTCCTAAGGCTGTGTGGATAGTCCTGGAAGGGAAGTGCATGAGCTTCTCCTCCTCCTGAAGTCAGAACCTTAGTTTTTCCCATTTATCCTGCTCCCTTGTTGGCTGGATTCATACAGACTCATGCTGGTTTCCCTGTGGCTGAGCACAGTGCCCCTGAAGCTGTGATCTGCCAGTGCCAGGAGAATCTGCACTCACCACTTGTGAGGAAGCTGCCTTTTCAGTTTGCTTCTAGGCTTCACCTCCAGAGCTGCTAAACTTTTTAAGGTATCAAGCTCCCAGGATGACAATCACATCACCAGCAGGCACTGGGGAAGTCCCAGACTATGACGGACAGGAACTGAATTCAGGATCTGGATTCAGGATCAGGATCAAAGGCAGATGCAGAGACAGAGTCCTCCTCAGACGCTGGCCACTGAAGAAAGAGAACTGAGCCTTTGATCCCTCAGCTTTTATACTGAGCATGAGGCAGATGGGATGGAATACCCCATTGGTCAGTTTTGGGTCACCTGTCCTGTCCGCTCCTCCCCGCAGGGGTGACCCCTCTACGCTTTTCCACTTCCCACCCTCCAACGGGGCAAATAACAGAGCTGGCTGCCCTTGGTTGTTATAGCAATAAGGATAAGCAAGAGCCTCTCTGCGTACCACTCCTTGGCATCAGCTATAAACATGGGTCTTACTACTCTGAGAACAAAGTTTCTGCAAAACATGCTGTTCATTTCAGCAGTTAGAAGAGGCCTAGCTAAAAAGTAAAGTTACTGAACAAAACTGGTCCTGTTTTACCTCAAACCAGGACACTGGGTCCGGGCTTGGTGCGTGCACAGCAAACAGGGCTTCTGCGCCTGCTGCAACCATTGTCTCAAAAGCACAGCTCAGGTTCCTGAGGTGTAGAGCTTGTCCATCTCAGGGAAAGAGAAATTCTCCCCGGGACCTTTACTGGAAGTGGTTGGATGGTGGGGAACGTGATGGCTCTGCTTCAGGGGCCGTACTTTTCCAGATGAGGAGGCAGTAATGATGGCCCAGAGCCAGCAGGTCTCCAAGTGGAAACCACCCCCAAAACCATTCTGTGCCCAGTGAAAGTGCACAGGAGAGGAGCTGCCCGGGATCTACCTGCATTAAGTATCTGGCTCAACATCAGACCAACTGAGTCAATTTTTCCTTTGATTTTGGAGCTGTGGGGTGGTTGCTCCACGACCTGACGATCAGACCCTGGGATCCATCTGCATGGTCAGGCACGGCAGTGAGCTGGAACGAGGGGGGCATGCTGGGCGTGAACAGGAAGGACTTTGACTGACATCCCAAGACTGCTGAACAGTTCAAGACAAGCTGTGCATGCTCTTTAGCGCACACAAGCAGAGCCCACGTGCAGTCCCAAGGTATGGGATCCACCCCTCGGTTTGTCCTGGAGTCGCCGCAGCAGTTGGCACAGGAGTGATCTTCTGTTGCCAGGAGAAGAGAGCACACGATGTTCAGGGAGGAGAGGTCAGGTCCCTTCCTGTTTAGATGTTTTCAAAAAATGTTTGAGCATTTTAGTGGAAAAATGACTGAGGGAACTATTCAAATTAGGAAACAGGAAATACTGCACTAGCATAAATACAATTTTGACAGCTGAAATGAGAGGCAAGTGGTTGTCAGGTAGGGCTGGTAAGCACATGCAAGGGGCATGTTCTCACTGCCACGCACGGGGACATACCTGCTCAGCAGGTGTTACTGGTGGTGTGCCAGCTTGGATGTTGGAGCCAAGTCACTGGCTGTCTCTCATCTTGGGTTCTCCCAACAATAATGCCAATAGTCAGTAAGATGTGTCCTTCAAGTGGGGGACTCTTAGTATTTCCAGCAGTGGATACTGAAAACCAGGACACTAAAATCAGAACTTCTATGGAGTATAAGTTAGAAGCAGACTTTCTAGTGCCAGGTTACCTGTGTGATGAAATTAGCTGTTCATATCTAATATCAGCCCTGCTCTTGACTCTTTTTCCCCTGCAGCAAATCACTGAACCTCCCCAAGCCCCTTTCTAGCCATATGTTAAGTTGATGTAATACTGCTTTTAAGTCTGTGCAATTACTCCTGCATCTGATTGTAAGTAATATGCCCTTAGGGTTATGACTCAGTTTTGCCCATTGATTTGCTGTGTGACCTTGAGCACCACATTAAATATACTTTTAATATTCAAAGGAATTGTGCTCATTTATGCTTATGATCATGCTATCCAAACTCCTGCTCTATATCCAATTTTCCAAGCCGAGTCTGCTTGTTATTTATTGTGAAATTTAAAGACAAAAGCTAGCCTCTTCTAAAATACAAAAGAGATTTGGGAGCTGAAGTTCCATTCAAATTCACCTCAAGTGAGTTTCAATGGAGCTTGAAGAGCCTAAGAAATTTAGATACTTCTGAAAATGTCACCCTAGCTGTACCTCCAGGGTCTGACATTCCACAGACACTTGAATTACTGAGGCAAATTCCCTCTGCTGATCCAACCTGATTGCTGCAGAGCTTGCAAAGCGTAAGTATGCACATATTTAATGTCTGCTAATGCTGGAGGGGGAGGACACCTCAAAGTGAAAACTATTGTGCATTTAAATGTGTTCTTCTTCAATGCTCATCTCAATCCCAAACCGAGTAATAACAGCTTTCTCCAGCTCCTGGGGAGCCATTTTGGAGGGGCTGTCTGGCACTGCTTGCTTTCTTATTTTAGTCAACCTATATGTTCTGTGCATTGGAGAGATGAGCTATTGAACCAAGGAGCGGTGTCTGTTTGAAGAGAGATCTTCTGGAAGAATGAGTGGCTAAGGCAGAAGTGTGGGTAGAGTAGGATTGGCCCCTGCCTGTGATGACACAAGATTTTTGAGAGTGAGATGACTCTATGATTCTGTGAAATAACACGGACAAGAAGCAAACCTCTCTTCTGAATATTTTAAGAACTTGTACCTTAGTTTTTTGTGTATGTTAATTGAAAGTAAATGAGGCTTGGAAAAGTAGCCAGTATAGGTTTGACCCTGGGAGCATTCTGGGAATAAGCAGACACAAATAACCCTTTCCTCAAAATGTTCTTTGCAACCCCACCCTTCAGGAGTGATCTTCTCTGCAACGATGTAAGTCTGGACAACATTGGCAGCCAAGGGCTGAACTTCAGCTCTCGTTCATACTCAGCAGCTACTCTTATGGTTCCAATAGCTCCCTGGAGCCAGGAGGTGAATTGCTGAGAAACCACATACCACGTAGCGTGAGTGGGGACTGCAGAGTCTGGCTGCTTGTCATCCCAACCCATGACAAGCCATGGGCTGGGGGACAAGAGGTTGGAGCGGGTGCTCAGTAATGGCAGCAGCAGGATTTCATCCCCACTCAGTGCTCCTCTCCATACCTGTATTGCAAAGGATTTAAACTGCAAAATGTCTGCACTGCTATTAATGCATGAGAGTTGTGAGCAGGTAGTGTCAGCACATCTGTAAATAGGAGCTCTGCTGTGCAAGTTAGTTCTTTGAATCTGTAAAGTGCTTTGTGCTCCTTGCCTGTGACACAACACAGAAATAATTTTAATGTATAATTTCTACAAATGCTCCAGCTTCTATACAGGAAGCCCTCAAACCACTGAAATAGTTATACAGCATCAGTGAAGACAAGTGCAGTGATAGGCTTGAATGGTTTTAAAAAGTAAAGCTGCCAGTCCTCAGCCATGTTCTGATTATTTTCTTTGAATTTGCTTCCTTTTCATTGCTTTTTTTATACTGAGACATAAATAATGTTAAATTCCATATCACCCATGGGTCTGAAATTTAGCTGTAACAAGGACTCCTGCCAACTTTTACAAAGGATTTTGCTAACATGAAAGAAAAATAGCTCGTACATAACAAACACTCCTCCTGACCCACGTTATCCTTTTGCATTTAAGGTCAAACATCTCTGAAAGGAAAAAAAAGATAAAGGGGATGCAGAGAGTCAGCTGCAACAACAACCCAAACCTCTGCGTGACAGTCCTCCCATCAGGGTTTTGATTTTCAGACTGTTCACAGCTGCCACTACATTTTTTTACTTGGCCTGAATAACGTAAATACTGGGCTGGTAGTGCTTTCCTTTACACTGGTGTAAATCTAGGTTGGAGCTCAAACCTTGACTTGACCATGCACACACTTTATCCCTGGGATCTCAGCAGGACAGCGTGTAGTATAAAATTAATCATGGGTGCAAATCTACGCAGGACTTATGCCCAGTTCTGTAAATTTGTCTTCAGATGACCTCAGAGCAGTTCCTCTGGACTTTAGCTGGTGCAACACAGGCCAAATTTAGCTTAGTACATTCTACTGTACCCACCATGGAGGTTCTAGCCAAAAGCAGCTATTTGGTAATAAACTGATAATTTTGAAATTCTTCCAGTTTTATTTTTCTTAGAAATATGTCTCTCTGTCCTGCCAGAGAAAATACCTACAGGTTTCATAACCAGCTTATTCTGCTGCTGAACTGATTATGTATTTTGAATGGCTAGAGTAGATGTTCTTTTTGCAGATAATGAGTAGAATACTTATCTCCTCCTTATATTAACTCCTTTCTCCAATCCCATGCCCTCATGATTCAAGGAAGACTAGCGAATATTTAAGGTGTGGTAGGAGCATGCTGGAGATGAAGTGTGATCATACAGTGGCCAATTTCAAATTCTACTGATGGTTAAGTGAAGATGCTTAAAATGCACTTGAAAGAGGACTGGCTGGTTTAGAAGACTGGCAGCAGGAAAGAGCTTCTGGGCAGTCAGCGGCTGCTCTCAGGTCCATGTGCTGGGTCAAAGCATGGCCAGGCTGAGGAGGACAAGCTGACTTCTCCCTGCCACCCTGAGAGCTGCCTGGCATGCCAGGGCCAGGATGTGCTGTGCAAACTACGACACGAAGCTGGCCTTAGGGGGCTGCTGTTCTGGCAGCCCACTAGGCTTTCCCCTAGGTGCAGTCAGAGGAAACATCAGTTTTCAGAGATTTTTCTGATCCAACACACTCTCTTTTGACCATTTTCTAGAGTTTGGGCAAGCCTGACTCTGCTTTTAAAAAGTCATCTCTTCAATCTGTTTTGATGCAAAAAAAAAGTAAGTAAAATAATAAAAACTCTACATAGAAAACCATAAAGTGACCAGGCCCTGCAGTACAGCCCACTCATTCATGTATGCTAGCTTCACCTTGTGCCTAGAAAAATTCATGTTATAAAGAGTAACTGTTCAAGTTTGCAGTGAATTAGGGGGAGGCTGTACTCACGTGAACGTAAAGTGATCTTCACAAATTGTGGCATGCCCTAAGACTGGTTCTCACATGAAGACATCTTTCTTTGCATTACCTACAGTTAGTGCTTACTGTATTGATGCTTTTAGACTCTGCTGCTGCTGCTTAGCTGAGCTTTGAGGTTTAGCAATGGCCCTCAGGGAGCATGCAGTGCATGCCCCAGGAACCACCAACCATGGTCTGAAGACTATCATAACAGCAGCAGCTCCTACTCTCAACTCCTGACAGCCAGGGTGAAAACTAGTTATTTCTACATGCCAGGTTGGTTGACGCAATCCTGTGTTCTCCTGAGCAGACAAAGAGCACAACCCTCCAGCTGGGAAGCTGAGACCCTTGGGTCCCCCACTGGTCACTACCCCAGCTGAAGGGGCGTTGGTATCCTCCATAGTCCTCAAGCCCAGTTTCCTTGGGCTTCCTCCACCCACCCTCTGGTAAGAGGATCTGCTTCCTCAGAGGAGTATGCCACACTTTGATGCTCACTGCTGTGCTGGCAAGAGGGCTGAATTCCTCTTGTTTCTTGAAATAAACTTGCAAAACCCTTGACCTTCCTGAGCTGGAGGAATATGTCTACAGATGGTTTAATTCCATTTGTGTTCCTGAGAGAGACACCAGTGTCGTTAAGGGAAGGGAAGCTGGGAGCTGTATGACCAGCCCATTTCAAGATCTGAGATAAGACACTAGTGATTCCCATGCACTTTGTAATTCCCATTAATCTATGGAGGGGCAAGAAAATGAATTATTTAATGGAATCCCTTGTAATTTTTCCTTTATATAAGGTTCATGACAGAGCAGTATGCCAGAAAAAAAATATATGTTATTTATACTTGTAGTGTCTTCCAGGACACTGGTGCTTGTAGCATTCTAACAAAATATCAGGAGATAATTCTGCAGCAGCTTTTTTCTAGTGTTATACCGCCTCAACTCATCTTCACACTTGTGTATTTGAAGTCAGGGTAGCCAGAAGAAACAAAGCTTATCAGAAGACAAAAGAGGCAAAGCACAAGGAGGGGAGGTTACTGGTCTACCTAGATTAAAATGTATAGCTTTATCTGAAGTCCTTAGCAGCTGGAAGAAGCTCTTTAAGACAGAAACCATCTTTGCTCTGAGGCTGTAGTACTAGGAGGTCTCATGGGTGTCATCACCAGGTACTTGTAATAATGTCACCATTTCCAGGACTCTTAGCATGAGCAGCATGGCAGGAGAGGAATTGCTCAGGGTAGCTGACTGAGGATAATGGATAGTAGGATGAAATTGAGAGGAAAAACTTAATTGGAATTAACTAGCTGAGAAAAGCCTCTTGATCTGTCAGACAGTAAAATTGCCTCCCAAGAGCAATGGTATGGTCCCAACCACGTGGGCATTTAAAGCCAGTCTAATGTCTATGATTCCCTGAGTTAACTGGAGTATCTCAATAATTGGAACTGACACAAAGATGTATTTTCTTTGATTGACTAGCTTTCATAGAGGCTCATCTCTTTGTGGTACTGCGCAGAGCTTTCAGGACAGCTGTTTGCACTTAAACTGCCAGAAGCTGACAATATGTATCCATTTCAGCTCTTCAAATGTGTTCTTTGAAAAAACACTTAAATCACCGGACTAGACAGTACTAATCAGTCTGCGGGAAAATGGAGCATCCTTACCTGGGGCTCACTGCTATAAATCTTCCTGTGCCAATGCTCAGTTATCATACAGCAGTAGAGAGCCATTTAGGTGCATTACTGCCAAATGCCCAATCAGCCTGAAAAATTGGGCTGATTTTGGCCAAGACAATAAAAGGAAAAGGTGTTTTGCCAAATGTCTAAAACAAATGGTTGGCATTTCAGCAGAAGCTCCCCATTTACAATAGAGTAGGATTACCCACGCTAAGATGATGGCAATGATAATCCCATGCTGATTTCAGAAAAGACAGTGTGTGGCAGCAAGCTGGCCCTAAAAGATGAGGTTTGTGAGGAGGTTTTGCATTCAGCATTGCCCATTCACCTGCTGTGTGACCTCATGCAATGGCAGAATATCTTTTCTCTCGCTCTGCCTTCTCCAATTCAGCATAGCTCTTCAGAGCAACACCTCCCCCCATATGTTGGTCCTTTCTAGAGTGTGCAGGCAGGACCTGGGGAACTGAGATGCCTCTTTGCCATAGTGAAACACAGCACTTTGGAAATCAGAATTTATGGAAATATTGACTCTCAAGCAGATTAGCGTATGAGGTTTATGACACAAGTACATTAGGTTGGAAGCAAATAGAGGAAAAAGCTACTGCTACCAAGTATGAAATCCACTTGACGTGTTTGCTAATTGCAGCACCTGGACAAGCTTCAGGTAATAGCTCGTGGATGTTACTTCATGTGTGCAAAGTTGTATGAGCTGTAGGACTCACAGCCTGACTTCTCAGCTTGGAGGCACAGCCCCTCACCAGCATGCCAGCCTGCAGGCATACATTGCTATGATGAAAAGTTATGCACCCTCAGTCTACAGGGAGAGAAGCCAGGGCAGTGCTGCTGGCTCCCCTGCAGGTTTCCTCTGAGCAAGTCACTTCATCGCTGGCTGTTTCCTCAGACTTGTCCATTTGCCAGTCCAAAAGGCAGCTTCACTGGCCTTCCAGTGTCTGCCCCACCTAGGAAAAGGGAACTTTATGCTCTGGGGATTTCTCTAATGCTTCAAGCTGGCTGAAGTCTTGCTGTCCCATCATACCTTTAAGGTCACTAATGGGTAGACGTGCACGTTCTCGCTCCTCAGCAGCCTCCTCCACTGGCCACAGCCACTGCCTGCAGGCTGACATGGAAGGTGTGGGGATGCAAGGCATTTCCTCTACACCAGGATGTATATGGGTGTGTGAGAGAGATTGTTTTCATGTTCACTCTCCCTGTTGCTTCTTGGCCTTGCATGGTGAGAAGGAAGCAAGAGAGCAAAGCAGACGGGAAAACAGGAGGAGTCTTCCCTAGGGGACACAGCCACAGCTTCTGGAGGGAGCCCGAAGCGCAGAAGGGACATGGGTGCCAAGGTGGGTTGCAGATTCAGGAGGCAGGGCAGATTTGGGGCTTGGAAGTAGATGACCTTTAAGGTCCCTTCCAACCCAAACTGTTCTGATTCTATGAACATGGCACTGCCTGGCAAAGAGGCAGTGCTCTTACCTAGCAGGCTGAGAGTTGCTGGCTTGCAAGCACATACAAACCACTCATCTCATTGTGCCAGCCACATCCCGGTCACTGGTGCCTGTGGCTTCTGGAAGGTGCTGAAATCGTCTCTATTTCCAAGCATTTCTTTCCCCAAGGTTTCAAGGTCTTCAGGTGTGGAGAGCCAGTTTGGCTTTCTGTATGATCAGTTGTACTGTAATACCTCTGCCTAAATGTTCACTGCCTAAATGAGACCTAGCTAGGGAAATGAATGTCAATGAAATATGCTAATGTTTTGCCTGGAATGTTGTCAGATATAGCACTATGAGGATAATATTCTGATTTACTTTTGCAGAGTAAATGGTTATAAGGGAGTTTGCATCTCATTGGAGCATTCTTTTTCAAACTATTCTTTCTGCTCTGAGAAGGTTGGATTAAATGTATCTATACAGATCTAGGGAGAAAAGGTTGAAAATTTAAACTGAAAATTAAGGTGAGTTGATAGACAATGGTTATTGAAAGATTAGAAAGAAAAAAAAAGGAAAAAAGGAAAAGGTTAAAGATACACTTCGAGAAATGTAGGCTTTGGGTAATATCTGCAAAGCTAAAGCCAAGTGGTACCGCAAGGAATTTTACACAGATGTATATTCCTTATTACACTCCTCTATTAATTTCTTCATTCCTTCTACTGTTTGTAAAATCTTCTCAGTAGATCATATGTGCTGCTGAGCCTGACTGTCTCTGCATGTGGGCTCTTGGGTTAACAAGTAAATCCTTTTCTCAGAAGAAAACAAGCCTTCAGTCCAATGCCCCCATTGAACCAGCTGGATGTGGACTGGGCAGGGTCTAACGGAGAGCTCTTTAGCTGAAAGACATGGACCAAACCCAGCCAGCGATGGCTACTAAAGCGTCCCAGGAGAAGAATGTGCTGTAAGAAGGCCCTGCTGCCAGTTCAAACACACCGCAGCAGCAGCAGCAAGCAGCCTCTGTATTTGCTCTCCACTTGGCTCGGGAGGGTTTTGCTTCTGCCCCACCATTCCCAGGCTGGTTTTCCCACACCTGTTCTCCTTCAAAAAGTCCTTGAAGAGTGCTGGCCTGAAACTGCCAATTTGTGTTAAAAGACACAAATTCTGCTTCTTCCCATGTTGTGCAAGACTGCAAATAAATAAATATCGGTTGTAAAATGATGCAGTCTTTATGAAATCCAGCCAGACTGCTTAGCATTTAATAGCATCAGCCCTGAATTACACGTCTGGACTAGACAGTGCAGAGATGAATTTCCTTTAATTTGTTCCAGAGTAACTTGCCATTTAATTTAACTGAGCAGTTCCTTGTTCTCCTCTTCTGGAATGACGGATTGTGAAATGCACTCCTTTAAATTAATCCAGATGCTTGATTTCTGTCAGCAGAGTAATCTTTCTCAGTGGTATGCTAAGTATGCTTTTAAAAGGTATGGCGAATATGAATGCTATGCACTTGGTTGATGATTTAAGTGTTTACACTTTTCAAACATTGCAGAAAAAACAAATATGGCTCAGCTGCATTTTTTATAACCTTTCAGAAGTGGCCATTCAAATAACATCAAAAGGACTTAAATGGATTTCTAAATGTGATGGTACAAGTGAAGGCAACTCCCCCCTCATCAGAGAACCATCAATTTGAAATGGGGCTGAGCAAAGCTTATAATATTTCTGATTGCAGGGCTTCCATAGATCATCCAGAAACCTTTCTATTGGAGCCATTAATGGTAAAATATTTCATGTGGGTGCTGTCACTGCTTATGCTGGCTTAATGTTGCAAGGGAGCGGTGCCCATTTTTTTTTTTTTCTTTTGCTGTTTTTACTTCTTAAAGATGAAGCAGGGCATTTCTGGAGAGGAGAAAAGAGGGAGTGTATGAATACTTTGTATTTCTATACTGTCTCCTCTACAAGAACTGCAAAAAGTTATAATGAAGTTGAGTAAGTGATATTGATGTGAACCATCCCATCAGGTCCTATTAGCCCAGATACTTCCTCACTCTGTGTTATCAGAGGTAAGGACTATCTGAATACCACAGCTAGAAACTTCACAGCGTTCCCTGGGTCCAGCTGGAACGTGACAGCAATAGTTATTCTTAAATGTGGAAAGACAAGACGAATGCTCCTGTCACTGAAATATGTGGCGGTGCTTTTTAGGCAAAGGTAAATACCCCTAAACTTTTAGCAACACACAAACCACAGTACACAGTTGCCTGCCCATTCATTCTTGGCAGGTTTACACCTACAGAAAATGGCATGTCAGATGACTGACCTTGGCTGAAATCTGGGTTCCTACTTTGTATGTAGGGGCAATGTGTTGGAAAGGGCATTTGGAATCAGAAGGCTTGAATCCTTTTACTTCACTGCCAGTGGTAGACATAGAGATGGTATCTTCTCTGCAAAACAGATTCAGATCTTACTGAGAAATATGTAAAAGGCTTGTATTATCCAAAATATTAGGTCAAGATGTTTTGCAGAAAGTGAGAAACTGAGCTTTTCTGCAGGGCACAACTTACAAGGGGATTGCCTGTGCTGACATCCTAGTATTGACAGGGTAATGTACTTTTTTCTTGATCCTTCTAAAGCCTTTTATGTATGGAATGCACACTTGACTTTTTACCTTGTCTAGGTAGCTAACGTGTACCTTATACCTTCCAAATCTAACTCTGCACCACCTTATGACATTTAGCTCAAGTAATTTTGTGGATATTTAGCAAGCAGAGGAAATGGCATGTGTATTTTCTACTATTCTGACTTAGCCACCTTTATCTGCCTCATTGCTTAAAAAAGGTGAAGTCTGCTTCATACATCTTGCCAGCCCTCTCAGGACAACACAGACTGTTGTGACCTGCCAGCTCCACGTGCTATAATAGCCTACACAGCCAAGCCATCTAAGGAAAAATTGTTTGGCTCAGTAAGTTAGGAGTTGTGTTATGCCTGGACACAGACAAGAACGTACACAGCTTCCCATCGTAAGCAGGCTGGCACCAAGCTTTACTTCAGCCTTAGGCAAGGACCCAGTACTGCTGAAACCTGAAGTCAGCTAAAGCAAATCAGGGTCTTTTGATCTGAAGCACTTTTATTAATGGGTTTTAGTGGTTTGGGTTGTTTAGTGTCAGTGTTTCTTTTTTGAACATTTTAACAGCACTCTTCTTCAAATTCAGAATGTGTGAAATACTCTTCTTTTGAGTTTTGAAAGTCTGTTATAGCAAAGTAGTTCAATAACCAACCCAAAGGCTTTAAGGTCTTAAACCCAAGCTTTACTGGCCTTGCTATGTTTCCAAAAGAGAAACTGGTTTACAGTAGTGTCTGGATAGCAGATGCCTTTTACACGCATCCCCTGGTAGCAGAGACCTTGTGGTCAACTATAGATGTTATGAAAGATACAGCCATGTATCTTAAATGTATGTTAAAATAGAATTAAAATCCAACTGGATTTGTCTTCACTTCACGCTGCTGTGTGGTAGGACCATTGGCTCAGTTAGCCTTCAGACCTAGGCTTACAGCCTAAGAACCGGCAAAGGTTTGTTAGCCAGAATTGGGGCTTTCAGCTTCTCTAGGAGAGGAGCTGGGAGAGGCTGCAGGACCTGACAGAGGTCACAGAACCAAGACTGGGTGTTGACGTCCTCAGCAGTGACTTTGGATTCTTTGTTATGCTCTGAAACGCACATCACAACTAAACCATGACTAAGGCTTGGTGCCTCAGACAGTTGCACAGTGAGTACCTAGCTTGTCTCCCAACAGACTTTTTGACGGGGTGCTAAGAGCCTCTGAGATGCTTGCCAGGGGCTTTGCATAAGCTGCTGTGAGTCGCAGGCCACTCGGTAAGCTGCTGCAGTGCTGTGCTCGCTTTGGGCCAACCCGCTCGGGTACGCTTGACATTTTTGGATGTCTTCTAAACATGTAATGCTGACAGAAATCTTGTTTAAATATTTGTGAGTTATTTAAAAATAGTGCGTCAAATAAGCAGCCTTGTGACGCCCGACAGATATCTGGCTCAGACGAGTGCTTCGGAGAAGAAGGAAGAGGTCAGCATGAGTTATGTACACAACTTAAACTCTGACGAGAGACACGCTGGATCCATAAAACACAGAGCAAAACTGGTCCCCCCACCTTGGAAAGCCCCCCAGCATGTGGGGCTCTGAGGCGAGGGAGTTTAGTGGCGCCAAGCAGCTGCAGCTCCAGGCTGGAGGGATGCTCGGCCACCCTCTGGCAGGTCCACCACTGGGGCGGGAGGTTGCTGCCCAGGATTTTAGCACGGCCCCATGCCTGGTAGCCAGGGGAACGTGGGTGCGTGAGCAGAGATGCTAGCTGGGACCTGGAGGACAGGCAAACTGCCTTGGGGCTGCCAGGCACCCCTGCCCTGGTTTTGAGCTATATCTCCACTATTCGGTGCCCATCTGCCTTTTTAGAAAACTAAGTTTTTGGAAGCTCAAGGGAATGAATTTGCAATCCAACCATGATTAAGGCCTTTCAGCAGTTGTTTCTCACTACTATTAGACAGAGCATTTTAGGTCAGGACAGGTGGGTGCTGGACAGAGGGGAAACAGGATCCCTGTGAGACATGTGACAGCTGGACATTAGCTATTAATTATATTAAATATTTATTTAATGAGCTTTAAAATATTCATAAAATGTTCTAAAAGCTGCATTCATATGTGAAGTGTATTCTCTTCTTTCAGTGAACAATTACCATGTAGAGATTAAAATGAGCTACCAGGCATTGCTGAGATACATTATAGTCTATTAAAGAGGCTGAGCCTACTATAACATTTGAATCCAGTTTCATGTTGCCTTTAAATCAATTTTACACCAATTCCAGGCCTACTGTAAAAATGAGATACATGATTAGAGCACCACTGTCATCTTACCAATGTTTTCCCACTTTTTAGAATTGCTGCAAAGGAAATACTTTTTAAAGCATTCAGAATATTGACCTGTTTCTTGGCTCTTTTCACAATCTGTATAATGGCTGCAATGGGAGATCCTCTGTAGTTACCTGTCTAGACAGCACATTTGGTACATTTGGAAAACAGATTTACAAGTTACTATTGCAATTTTACACGTTCCCTTACAGATTTTGCTCTGTAGTCTCTTTTTTTTTTTTTAAATCATCGGTTTCTTTATTCCTGTTCTCTTTGACATTTTTGCATTTAAAGTGCCAAAGTGAAAAACCAAAATGAGTCTCAGCTTCTCTGAGGTCCCAATACAAGCTGTTCTGCTTTTCAGATGAAAATGCTACATCTACTTATGGAATTTATTGAGGCTATTTATTGAAATCTTTTGGCTATTATTTCTCCAAAGAGCAATTGCATTTTCAGAAGTTTACTATAGGCCTAACGTCAGTGATTCAAATGAAAAGTTTAAGCATATGTCATAGAAAAGAGTGCATAGGAAAAAAAATAACCACAGAAAAAGAATTGCAATGTTTTCTGGAAAGTTCTCAAAGATTTCAAAGATTTATCTGTCAATGATAAACTTGAGCCGGGAAAGCAGCAAATGGCATAAATTAGATCTAAAAATTAGTCCATAACCTAGAATGATAGATTTGGCTCAAATTAACCACCATACTTTTTCCCTTCTCTCTTGTTGACACATTCCTGGAAATAGATTGGTAAACACTCATCAAATATCTTTGGAAATAGTTTCAGCCTATGGGGGGAGTGTAAACTGCTCAAAGTTTCTGTGATATTAGCTGTTCTTACCAAACAGCAGATTTGTTAGCTGTAGGGAACATCTATTGGTCCCCAGTTATTCATCTGAACAAAATTATGGCTTCATGAATGCTTGCAAATAATGAAACAAAGATGTGAACGTGGCCAAACTGAACTATTGTGGAGAATTCAAGTATTTGCTAAACCTGTTTAATCAGTATTCTATCAAAACCTCATTACCTTTCAGTTTTTACTATTCTTATAAGCAATTTCACCAATAAATTATCAAGATTTCCAAAGTTTATATATTTTAGTGCTTCTTATTCATGTGAGCTATTGTGCCTAGCTCTCCTGTAACAAAACACTACATGTTCCTGTGCATCGCATTGCTCACATTGATGGCAATACCACGGTGATGGTAATAGCGCTGGACCACCAGTTCCAAAATACTGAAATTCAGATGTCTTTAATTCTGTGATGTTTATTTAGCTCAAAAGCAGGAAGTTATTGGAAAAACTCACAGGCAAACCTGTTCTCAGGAGATTTCCAACCAAGCAGATCTGACCGCATGTCCAGATAAGCTTGGGATAAGTCTTTGATCTAGTATGGCACTTGCTTACTGCTGCTTCCTGAGCTGTTAAGACATACTGTTAAAAACCAGGAACTGTCTTTTCCTGTGCAAAATCAATCTGCTAAAATTAGGAGATACTGGCTTTGGCTGATTGGCAAAAAATTGACCTGTCGAGCTGCTTTGATTTGTTGCTGGAACGAGCATCCACTGGATCTTTGAGGAATCCTCTGTCCAGCAGCTTAGATATAATGAAGATAGGAAGAAAAACAAACACAAGGTACTATTCTGCCTTTCTGGTCAGGCAAAAACCAGCTGTTTTTCAAGAATGATGACTGAAAGAGGATCCAGAGTTTGGATACAGATCCTGTTTAACTTGGTTCACAGCAATATCACGGCAATGTCTGAACGCCGGAGGGAAAGACCTGTCTGTCTGTCTGTCTGTTCCATCACCCGCTTCACAAGGGATGGTGGCACGCTGCAATGTCTTGAGGAAGTTTCATCTGTGACACTGTCTCCCTGTGTACCAAGCCCAAAGCCCGGTGCATTGGTGGTGCTGCCATCCGAAGGGATAGCATCTGCACGCAACCTCTGTGGCATCAGTGTGGAGGCACAGCGCTCGCGCTGCCTCTGGGCTGGGAAAGGAACAGTTTAGAATGGACTTCTGAACAACTTTACACCTTCAGGCCTGGTCTATGTGGCAGAGGGACAGAGCGGCACAGAAGTGATTCTTGTTAGTTATTTTATACAAAAAATTTTATTTCCCAAGCATCAGTTCTGGAATGGATCATCCATTCATGCTTAAGTGTCAGCCATTTTGGAGGCATGTTGACGTACAATGGGCTGTCTGGTTTTATTTACTTAAATAGCTCAAAATGTCCTGATGAGCTTGTTCTCTCTATGTGCTGCTGAACTGACAGTCACTTCAAGTTGAAAAAAAGTGCTCTTGGCTGGTGTCCCTGGGAAGAGCTGGTGGTATCCAGTGATTTCAGAATCACTTCAGAAGACATGGGACATCGCTGACTACAGACTGCATCTCAGATTTGAGACAAGGGGGAGCTGTTTCTTTCCCTAACTTCTTCCTCCATGTAAAATTTAAATGTTGAACAGTGGCAGCTGACTGCTCTGTTGAACTCCATCTAGTTCACCAGAAGCTCTGATTTTTTCATTATTCCCCTCCCTCAGTTAAGTACCAGTTATACCAGTGTGTGTATATTAGGTAATCAAAGTGAATTTGGCAATCTGGGCAGGAATTGCTGCTTGCTGCTGGATTTGCTTCCCCTCCTTTTTTTTTTGAAACTTGTGTCTGGGGGACTCAAATTCCTAACCAGCACAACCAATTTTCACAAGCAGTGGGGCATTATACTGAAAACTTGAGCAGTCGCGCCAGGGAAGTACAACAATCCCCACCTCTGTTCAGAACTGGCACGCCCCGGTATCTGGCAAATCACTCATCACCACCTCCACGTCAGAGTCCCATCAGGCTTACCTGCCAGAAGCAGATGCTGTATCCAAGGAGGCAGTTAGCAGTGGGCAGAGGAGTTGTGAAAGAAGGCTTTGTGAACCAAAACTCATTACAATCTGTTGGCTTCTTACGTGGGAAGGGTTGAAAGAAGATACTTTTCCATACAATTCCATGCATATTAAGTAGAGGTGCTTCATGTATTTCTTGACATTTTGTCTCCTCCCATGTGAACATCTGGCTCTCCCATTTTATGTAATGTCTTTTGCAGCAATCAGCACTGTCCAAGGCAGGACACTGTGTTCACTAATGCCTGAACAGGACCTGGCACATGTCTCCAAGGCTATGCCGTGGCTTGCTCTTCTGGATTTGTTTCTCACATGAAACCCCTCTAGAGTTCCCTTCTAGGGAACATGTTATTGCTTCAGCGATTTACTAGGGAGAGTAGCAGATCCCAGCCTGATTGATTTGCTGGGAAAAGCATTTTGTCATTTGTGAAATAATACTACTTTGAATAAAGTGTTAATGACAGGGAATCTGTAAGGGCCCATGTGTGGTGCATGTGAAAGAAGTATGTCATCTATTCCCAAATATCTCAGGACCAAATATAAATAGGTGTGATTGAAAAGCTTCCTCAGCTTTACCTGGAGTGTAAATAAACCAAGCACAAGTACTCTTATGATTCTAGAAATGCACTTTAATAACAGGGATGGCAAAACCCTTCAGAGAGGATACTTTACTGGGAGTAGAAAAAGTAAGAAATTACAAGCAACAACCATATTTTTTTCTGCAAGCTATGCTAAATTATTTTTTTTTCAGCTTCAACAGCTAGGAGTTGGTGTTAATTTAATTCAGTATGCTTTGAAACCAATTCTCTTTATCCAAAACATGGACTACGTTTAGGTAGAAAGAACTGAAATTAAGCCTTCAAGGTTGCATTATCAGGTAGTTGAGGACTTCCCTTCCTCAGAGACTTCTGTCTGTGAAGACAGATGTTGTGGAGCTGTGTTCCTCAAGCACTCGGGCCAATACTCTGTAGTGCTAATGCTTTTATGCAGAGACTTCAGAAGTGTTGGTGGCTTTGTCTTCAGTGTCACCTTTGCCTTCATGATTGGCTCTCGAAATGGGAGAAAAAGATAAGTGATTGAGAAAAGCAAAGTGTTTAGTCTGCTCATTTTTCTCAGTTGGCAGATGTCAGAGCTGTGATTTTGCTCTGGGTACCCTGTTCTCTGCACCACACGGTTAAACTCTTCCGTGCACTGTTCCCAGGTAGGAAGGTTTGACATGGATATACACCCCTGGAGGGGAGACTCCTCAGCGAACTCCATGCGCCCACTACAAGCACATTTCTCCTGAGCTTTTTCAAGTTAAATGTTATTGGTAAATCTGTGAAACAAGAGCTTGCTCCATTCTCCCACTCACATTTTAGGAACTTCACTAGTTCTGGAAGAATTCTTCAATTTGCTTAGTCTAACCATAAAAGTTCCTTGAGAAAATCCCTGGAATTCATTGTGATAGCATAGCATTTTCCTCTTTAAAATAAAATGTTTGACTTTTAACAGCAGAAGACAAAAGCTAAATTCCAGCTTGAGATTTGACCTACTGTAATGAGAAGCAGATTGCACAATTTTAATGGAAATAGGGGTATAGGGATTTGAAGGAGTGAAGATCAAACCAAGTCATTGTCACCTGCTGGACAAAGCAACACTCCATGCTGTTTCCCAGGATCAGCAGTTCCACAATATTTCCTTTCATAACAACATAGAGCGGTTGTGATTATTGTAGCATTAGGTAAGCAGCCATATAAAAGGACCAACTTCTTCTAAGGGATACAGGAATAACAAGGATAACCTTTCCCTTTAAAAAAAAAGTCTTTGTGTTTTATTCAATCTTAGTTCTGGTACCTGGTATTAGAAGGGGAATTCATCCTGGCTTTTACTTTGCAGGAATTTCTAAAAGAGGTAAGGGGTACATTTCCTACCACTGTGGGTTGTTGTGACCTAATTGTTGAAGGCTGAGTGTGGAAATGAAGACAATGAGAATTAATGATTACCTGACCTTGTCCTGGACCAAAATCCATAGCAGGCATATCTCTAGATTTCAGGTCTGTGTTTCCTAGGTGAGCTTGGAAATGTGAGAGCTTTATCTGCTGCAGGTTTCACTGGAAGGTCCCAGTGAAAGCAGCCAAGCAAAGTTCATTGGGAGATGGAGAAAATACTGTGAAAACTATTTAAAAGATTTTAATCACGTTTTGAGATTTTGATGGCGAATACCACAAAAATCAGGTCTGAGTGGTTTTGAATGACTACAGCCTGAACAAACCATGAGGATGTGTTTGCTGTAATCCAACAGCTTTTTGACTGACTTGGAGCCACACCAATTTATCTTGGTTTTCAGGAAAAAAATCTGCTGTTAATTTCAGGAGGCCATTGAATCTCACACAAATGCTTTCTGACAGAAAGGCCAGAATGATAACTAGATGCTACTTTTATAATATGATGGGCTAATGTTTTGTCTTTGTCTCAACATCACTTTAGTGTATCCAAGGATCTGTTTTTAACAATACTATTTTCCTCTTTTTAAGCAAGGTTAAAGACTTTATTCAGCTTACTCTTGTCACAGCAGAAGAAAAATAGTCACACAGTCCAGGTTTTCGCTCATACATCTTTGCTCCCTGCAATACCCATCCTAGCAGTTTGTCTAATCTGCCTTGCATCATAGATGATAAAAGTTTCACTCTTTGTCCTTGGGAAAATACCTTTCAATCAATGAATTTCCTTGTCAGGAAGGTTTTGGTTTTGTTAACCTCTTTTTTCTTAATTTTATCTGATTATTTCCTATTTCAAATCCTTTTCTATTGAGCTTATTAATTTTCTTCTTTGTAACTAGCTATTCTTCCCTTTAATATTCATCACTTCTAACTCTGTCTTAATCTATTGCCTGTGTTTTTGTTCTGCATTTTTCCTCCCAATTGATCTAACTCCTTAATTAGGCAGCTTTTCTCTGAACAACTTGTTTCCATAGAAATATCTTTCTTGATGCCTACTAGTATAGTCACAGCTGAAGTTATATTTCTTGATCTCCTATGTTAACTCAAGATCATCAGCAAGGAAAATGGAAAACAATTACTCTGGGATCTTACTAAGAGAAAGTCAGAAATGAAATTCCATTCAGCTTTCCTCAAAAGTGTTTGTTGTGGGAAGCAGTACAAGCGAGTGATGGGAAGAAAGGAGTGAGGTGATCTCTGGTAGATTAATTTGCATGGGAAATATTCCAGTGGCATCAGAATTAAAATATGCAAGAAGCTTGGCTTTAATGAGATGTGACTCCATTTCTTGGCACATTGCCAGTCTGAAATAACTTCAGTAACTTGGGGTTTTTGTGCAGTTTTGGTTGAGTGAAGGATTTAGAAGTAGCAGGCTCATTTTTGAAAATTATTCATTTTGTTCATGCGGTGTTTTTTGAAGTTGTTTAAAACGACCAGCTCTGGGATTATCTTTCACCATATCTGAGCAGCCTTGCTGTCTAAGCAAGGTGGAATGTAGCTGGTTCTGTGTACAGGATCCCTACACGTGCAGAGCTACACGTCTGGCGGCTGGGGTTTGGTGAAGTTACGTCAGCTTGTAGTGCAACACATCAGAAAGGTTCAGGAGAGTCTTCAGTAAGGGTAAGTGGTTTCAGAAAAGCACTCATGACGGTTTGGGGAAAAGATCCCATTTTCCAGGCTTCAGTCCCAAACAACGGCGTAAGCTTTGGGGCTCTAGTAATGTTGCTGGGTGGTCCTTGGTGAGCTGCACGGCTGGGAACGGAAAAGCTCAGTTGAGCAGGGAATGGATTTTCTTGTCATCTTTCCCTCCAGCATAGGAACTTCCATCAGCAGCCCCACGAGTCTGTAGCTAAGGAGCTGGGTATGGAGAGTTTGACACGCTGAAAATACCCAAATGCCTCTTCTGAAACTGAGACATCGTTATTCCAGACATCTTTGTGAAACCAGTAATTCCTACTTCAGATATAGGTGCTAAGGACCAGCTTCTGTAGAGTCTAAACTTACTGTGTGTGGGCTGAACCTCTTCTAGTCAGAGGCTGATGCAAGGATCCCCTGCTCATTGTACTATAGGATGGATGAAAGGATCAAGAGAGGGGAATGTGATTCCTTCCTGAAAAGCCTTCATATATTCTTCACTTAATTCTGTGTCATCCTGAAGTAGTCCCCCCAAAAGATTTTCTGTAGGCCTTTTCTTGATCACAGAATCACAGAATCACTGGGGTTGGAAGGGACCTCTGGAGATCATCTAGTCCAACCCCTCTGCCAGAGCAGGTTCACCTAGAGCAGGTTGCACAGGACGGCGTCCAGGCGGGTTTGGAATGTCTCCAGAGTCAGAGACTCCACCACCTCTCTGGGCAGCCTCTTCCAGTGCTCTGCCACCCTCAAAGTAAAGAAGTTCCTCCTTGTGCTTAGATGGAACTTCCTATGGTCAAGTTTGTGCCCATTACCTTTTGTCCTATCACTGGGCACCACCTATCACTGGTCCCATCCTGCTGGCACCCTCCCTTTAAGTATTTGTAGGCATTGATGAGGTCCCCCCTCAGTCTTCTCCAGACTAAAAAGACCCAAGTCCCTCAGCCTTTCCTCATAAGAAAGATGTTCCAGTCCCCTAATCATCTTTGTAGCCCTCTGCTGTACCCTCTCCAGCAGTTCCCTGTCCTTCTTGAACCGGGGAGCCCAGAACTGGACACAGTACTCCAGATGTGGCCTCACCAGGGCAGAGTAGAGGGGGAGGATAACCTCCCACGACCCGCTTGCCACACTCTGCTTGATGCAGCCCAGGATGCCATTGGCCTTCTTGGCCACAAGGGCCCATTGTTGGCTCATGGTCATCCTGTTGTTCACAAGGACTCCCAGGTCCCTTTCCACAGAGCTGCTTTCCAGCAGGTCAGCCCCTAACCTGTGCTGGTGCATGGGGTTACTCCTCCCCAGGTGGAGTACCCTACACTTGCCTTTGCTGAACTTCTTTAGGTTTCTTTCTGCCCAGCTCTCCAGTAACATCAGTTATCCATACAACACTGGGAAGCTTGCCCTAAGTTTATTGTTAAAGTAACTTAACTACCTAAAAGAGAGAAAATGAGCATTTTAGGGCTATGCAGTTTCATCTCATGGTAAATGCCCAAAGAAAAATGGGATTGAGAAAGAGAAACTGTATGGTCTAGTTGGAGTACTCTGTCATATGGAAGCAGTCTACTTATCCTCAGATTTAAATTACACATTCTGTCTTCCTAGCCCAAGCACATAGCTGAGAATTTAATCAGTGCAGGGTGTGTACTTTCTGTGTTGCTTTGGGTGGGTCTGGCAAAAAGCATTTTCTTAGCTAATCACAGCTAGACGCCATATATCACACTACCTTAACTTCATTTGCATTGTGTAGCCCAGTGCCGGTATCAAACGTCTTTTTTATTGTGCCACAAAAATTACCAGTTTAGGAACCAATTACACGAAAAATAAGTCATAAGTCTGTGCAAATTTTGCATTTGATTGATTGCTATATGGAAAACAAATCTATTGCTAATGCAACACACCTATAAATTGCAACTTCATTAGGGTATAATGAACCTACATGAGATTGGGGTAAATGAAATGAAGAGAACAATGCATGACTTCACTTCTTAAATCTTCATTTTAAAAAAAGGAAACAGACACAATCCGGAAAAATTCTTGTTTTAAATAGAAAATGTTCGCTTATTCAATCTCCTTCTTTTCTGCTGTGTTTTAAGTTCCAAACTATAAAAGCCTAAACATTACAAAAAGTTGTTGTCGCACAGAAGTTTAGAGCCTGAGCTGGTTATCTGGAGTGGTTCATAGAGTTTGAATT
Source organism: Burhinus oedicnemus (assembly GCA_008921705.1). Taxonomy (NCBI): domain Eukaryota; kingdom Metazoa; phylum Chordata; class Aves; order Charadriiformes; family Burhinidae; genus Burhinus; species Burhinus oedicnemus. The sequence goes on along the minus strand of VFFE01004607.1, from coordinate 117,853 downwards.
ACCGTTCAACCTCTGCAAATTAATACAGCATCCCACCCTTATGTCTGCCCTATAGAACTGTAATGCCTAACAGTCCAGCAGCTATAAAGTTATTAGTGATTTAAAGTTAACTCCCAGGGAAATAATTTTAAATATTTTAGCACTTTTGGTATGTTCTTCAGTGGCCAGCCTCCAATGACACTCTGTACCTTGTTGACTATCCCTGCAGGATGGTTGTTGAGGTTGTAAAGGCTGATTATGTATTTTTATTAGAAATCTACAATTCTATATTGCTTATCTTGGCTTAAGAATCAGACTAAAAGTTTTTCTTTTTTCTTTTTAAATGTAATGTGACAAAATAGACCATCTACCTCTTTTTGGCAGAAAGGGACTATATTAGGTTAGGTCAGTAAAACAGCCTCATTAAAAGCAGAAAATAAAATCAGCAAATACAGCAAATGCAGAGAAATCTAGTTAGTTACGGAGGTCAGAACGCACGCGAATGTTTTTAGCACGCAGATCCATTGCTCAACTGCATGTGAATTTTTCAGACCACAAACTATTTTTTGTCTAGACTAGGTCTATATAAGCAAAAGAACAGTAAAGGTTCTGTCTGTTCCGTGAAAACTATTGTGGCAAGGGGTTATTGCAACACAATAACCACACGGTGTGGCTGGGTCCCAGCTCCTGCTCTGTCCCCCCTAAAGCCCGAAAGAACAAGCCTGTCACTAGGCGCAGCTTCTGCTTTGCAGGACGCGACCTCAGTCTGAAGTTCTCCTGTGCAGAGTAGGGGCGGCGCCATTGGAGGTATTTGTTAGGAAGGGAAAAATGGAACAGTAGCTAATTTTGTAAAAAATTGAGTAATTCATCAAAATGGACTTTTGAGCCCGGTGGGGCGGGGCGGGGCGGGGCCGGGC
>VFFE01004607.1:0-116937 GCA_008921705.1 Burhinus oedicnemus | reverse complement strand
CGGTCTTTGGGGCGAGGGGGTCGGAGCGGTAACGGTGGGGTGCGCGGGCAGGAGGAGAGGCCGGGAGCGGTGGGCTGAGCCGGCTGTGCTGCGGTAGATGACATCCTCGGGTGAGAATTCAGGTGGGTGCCGCAGGGACCTTCCGTTCCTCTGCGATGCTGCTACTGTTATTAGTGTACCACAGGCGTTCCTGGGCTGTCTGTGCTCCAGATCATGCTCTTCTAGTAGCTGCTGCTTTTGCTTCATAGTTGGATGCGTTTAGGAAACGGTACATTTTCTGACTTTGCAGCATATCGTTGAATATCAGCAAATTTTAATATATTGACCAAGTCAAAGATTGTCCGTTGACCTGGACTCAACAGCTGTAAGCAGGCGCAGCACAGCATACCCGCAGCAGGGCTGATAAACTAGCTGTCTTTTAAATAAAATCACTTACTGGCCAGTCTCTGTTGGATTAAATAGTTCCTAACGTGTATGTTGAAGTTATATGCAGTGCTGTTATTGGCATTTTGTAGAATTAAGGAAAACTGAGTGCTACATGATGAAAGAGCACAGGCTATATGCTTGTTTTGCATTTTGTTACTTCTGTGCTATAGGTTTATTGATATTGGCTCTATTGGACGCAAGCAATTATCCCTCCTGATACAGTTCCTCTTAGGAATTTTACATCAAATATTTCTCAATCATGTACAATGGTCCTGTAAAAAAACAGCCATAAGGAGCTTCTGCGTCAGTGAAATGTTGTGTCTGTTGCTGCTTTACAGCCAGCAGGACTGGAGTTTACAGCCAGCACGACTGGAGCACAAAGAAGCAACGTATCTGGGATTAGCGTGCAGGGAGCTAAATCCCCTGTCTCTTGCCCCCTTTACTTGGATAAGAATTTTCAAGTGTGGATTTGGAAATTAGAGAGTTGCACTCTCATTTCTCCTAAAGTCGACAGGAGTTAGATACCTAATTCCCTTGAGCCCTTTGAAATTCTTGTAAAGCAAACACTGCCTTCTCTAACTTACATAGAAGCAATTAAAAGATTAGCCAACACTGACAAGCTAGTTAATGTGGTCTGCAAAGAAAATGCCTTTAAATTTGTCTAGGTCCCAGTAACCAGTGTGGGAGGCTAATGACAAGGACCTGAGTAAAGATCATAATGTTAGCTGGGGAGTCCTAGTAATCGGCTTGGGAAGCAAATGCCAAGGAGCTGGATAAAGATGCAATTAAGGTTTCCTCAAAGTACTGGGGTACATGGCAGTTCCCAGCTGTGATAACTGAAGAGTTGGCTGTGGTTCCAAAACACCAGCAGGATAGTAAAGCAGGAATGAAAGGACAAATATTTTGGCCTTTTCATTTTCCAGACATTTATATTCACTATCTGCATGGAGCCTAAATTATCCTGGAAAAATTCCAAGCAATAATCCTTTTTTTTTTTCTCCAGTGGGCTAATAAACTACAATTAGGCTTTTCTATTTTGCATTGCACAAGGGACAACAGAATAAACATTTCCATTTATTTATGATCCATCTCAGCTTTTGGAGAGTCTGACAGTTTTACAAGTCCCTGACTGCTTACCCTGGTCAGTGCAAACACCCTCCTTTGAAAGCATGGCATTTGAGCCTTCAACATGGAGTAGACAGCATGTTCAGACACTTTAGGGGACAGGAGATAAGAAAAAATAGTTCTTGAAAATCCTGTCGCAAGTGTAATGCGGTTCTGAATATCCTCAGGAGATCATGGTTCTAGCACAGCAAATACATTTTTCATAGAGTGTATAAAATGAAATACCTTATTAGCAGTTTTAAGTCATAGGGAAGTAAGACAAATTTTTATAGCCCCAGGAAGATACACAGACCAGAAAGATGCAATGGGAAGCTTGTGATTTTTATCTCCAAACGGGCCCTGAAAAAGCCTTGCCGCTTCCACCACTGCCAGCACCAATGACAGGATGTAAGTCACTCTGTAAAGGACCTGCCAGCTCCCAGCTGATGGCTTGTGAGCTGTAGCAAAAATGCATTGCAGAGCTTGACCTGTGGCTGCCAAGCATGCCTGCTGCTTGTTGACGATAGTTTGGGATTGTTGGTGGTGAGAGGAGGTGGCAGCATCTCGCTGGGCTGGAACAGTTGGCTGTGCGGTGCCAAATGAAGCAGGTTTTGGGGTGGGGGCTCTGGGCTCGTCTGTTGCTGTTGTAGCGAAAAAAAAATGTCTTCCTATATAAAGACAGAGATTGGAAAAGAACAACATTATTTGGGTTTTTTTTCCTGTTTCCTTCCAGATTGGTGTAATATGTAGTCAAAGTCATGCATGTAGTTAGTCCTACCCTCTTCTCTGTTCTCCTGTCTGTACTCGCATGCCATGGGGAGGAGAGGCTATGTGAGTGTCTCCTGGCTGGACATGCTGAGAAAATCTGTTCCTTTTCGCAAGCACTGCACTTGCATACTACAAAAAAGTGGACAAGTAGGGTCCTGGAGTAACTAATGTTAAGGTGCTGCAAACCACAAGAAAACCTCTCAAACTGTTTGCTCACTGGCATGGGTTTGCATGATTCAGACTTAAACCCTTTAATAAATTAAGATCTGCCACCGGTGGGCAGTTGTATGTCCCCATGCCTCTCCTTGCACGCGCCCACCACTGCCCTGCTCTTGCAACTGGTGCTCGTTGGAACGCATGGTAGCCAACTCGGAAAGCTAAAGCACTGCAGATCTGATCATGCAAAAAAAGCGAAGACTTGCCTGCCAGTTTGGCTGGCCGGGCCTGCTCGCACAGGCTCAGCAGTGTCGGTGGAACGAGGGGTAGGAGCATGCAGGCAGGGGAAAGGAAAGAAACAGATGTGCTTTGGCAGCACATCTGGGCAACTGAAAAGTCGTGCTGCATCCTGAGAATCAGGTTCATTGTACTTATTCTTTCAAATAGAAATTTGTATCTTCCCCCTTTATTTAGAGCAAGTATTTTTAAAAAATTGAAGTACAATTTGACACTCTTCTTTAGTTGAAGTTTGTGGTCATCTTGTAAGGCTGACTGGCCTGTTCATATACAGCTTCTCGGTGGTTTCAGTTGCTGCCTCTCCCTTCTAGTTTGGAGAGTGCTTCTTCTTGTGAAGAAAAACTCTCAGAGAGAATGCCTAAGTCTCAGAACAGATGTCTTTTCACTATTGCAAGCATTCCTGTTAACGTTGATGTTCATTCTGATAGGGATTTAATACGCATCGTAGCATCTGGTTTCTAAGTACCTGATGAGTCTAGGTTTGCTCTCCAGTCTGCAAACTCAGTGCTCAGATGGGGGAACACGGTTTTTGAGGTCTTAAACCCAAATGGATGAAGGAGAGGAAGTGTCAGCCAAACTGATGTAGCTCCTGGGGCTCTGGGGAGAAGCGGGCAGCGGAGCACAGAATGGCATCACAGTGGAGAAAAAGGAGCAGCAGCGTGGAGGGCAAGGTTTGCAGGGGGTCCTTGGGACAGGCAGGCTGTGGCACAGCCATCATTTTGAATGCTGTTTTCAGTGGGACTGGACTGAATCATCTTCAGCACAGAACGGACATGTACATGGTACAGCCATAGGATGGCACGGGTCACATACTTGTGTATTGTTTCCCATAAATGTCTGGTAGTAACCTATCACCCATAGCCATATCACACACAGGAAATGAATTCTTTTTCATCTGCTTAATTATGAAATCAGTTGATGAGAAGCAGGTGACGTGTTTGGGTTGCTCTGCTATTTACGTTGTGCAGAAAGTGCCCAAAAGATCTGTTAAAAAATTGTCATCCTCCTGTAGCTCACAGGCAATAGTATTTGGGGGTACAGCTCCATACTGGCTTTCTGAAGGCTCCCCCAGTTCCAGTTTCTATTCAGGAAGAGCTAACTTCTCTCCAGCAAGCATCTGAGCAGGTATTCTAATATCAAGAACTAAGCAATTTCTATCAGCTTGTGTTCATTAGTACATCTATTTTAAAAGTTGGTCAGTAAACCTGGAAGATTCTTTTGTAGTGACTGTAAGACTATAGAAATGGGAAAGCACATTCTAACCAGCTAGTGAGGCTGGCTGGGAAGGTGCATCTCATCATTGCATGGTGAGGTGGCGTAGACAGGCTGTGAAGCCAAGCTAGGATGAGAAGCTAGGAATGGGTCTTCTGCACAAATGGTTCATCTATAGTATTTGTCTTGCCAAAAAAATAGCATAAGGGTCCTCTCAATAGCCCCAAAGAGTCTTCAAGAAGATTGTCTCTGCTTTTCGTGAAGGAATCTTAGGTAGGAAACTGAACTTTGGCAGCTTTTAAATGCATGCCCTAAAGCATCATGCAAGTTGCCAGAACTGTGATCGTTGCTTTAGCACCTCCATTAGGGCAGGATTGCACGTTTATAACAATTCCTGCCCAAGGTGGGTATGTTAGTGTTAGCCGTTAATGCTACTCATGATTATTGCTCTTCTTTTACGTCTCTTGACTTTTATTCCCAGAGCTTCAGAACTCTCTGGGGTTCCTGATGGAGAGTACTGCTGAGGTGCTTAATCTGTATTCTGCCATTACTACTGAGTGAGTTTTCACTTGTCCTTCAGGCTGCATATGACATAAAAGCAAAGCAGTCTTGCACATCAGTGCTGAGTGCAGCTCTATGGAAAGCGGTTATTTCCTTTTGAGTAATTATTTCTTACTTCCTTTTTATTTCCTCCTCTCACGTTGATCATTATCATTGTGATACAAGTTGGTCTGGGAATTTCCTTTCATTAGAGTAAAATTCCTAGGCATACATTATCCTTTTATGGTTTCAATTTCCGGTAGGATTAGGAGGAGGCAGCATAAATGTCTCTGAATTATAGTGGTATCAGTAGGACCGTTTTGGTAGTTATTTTAGCAATGAAATAATCGCAGCAAATCCAATGGCAAATAACTGTAGACATGCAGGCCACGAACTTCTTAGTGCTTCATGTGTTGTCTCCTAACACAGCAGTGGCATTGCAACATGGGACTGTGCAAAGGGATGTTAAAAGGGCTGAAGATTTACATTAGCAAAGAAAATTCCCCCAGCTCCTGTGTCCTTGTCCTATGGAAGAGGCCACCTCCAAGTGTGAGAATGCCATTGTATTTTCAGTCATATTCATTGAAAATGTCATCACTGGCTGCAAAATATTTTCTAGCTTGTTCTTGCTGGCATCATTGTTCATGGCTTGGTTTGTTCTAAAAATAGAGTAGTACTTTTAAGATGTTGGGAACTGGGGAAGCTTCAACTCTTGCACAGCTCCTGTCTGAGCTCAGGAAGGCTGTGCACAGGCTCAAGTTGACTAGTTTAAAATGAGGGCTGGCGTGAGCACAGCTACAGTTCCACAACTGAGTTGGCTGAGCCAGTCAACTGGGTTTTTGTAAGTGCAAATCACTTTGTCTTTGTGAAGACTTTTAATGTGAGACTGGTCACCCTCCTGGCTCTTTTCTGCAGATTTTTTTCTTTCCTATTTTGCTTTGTGAGTACAATGCTTGTGTTTTATCAGTCCCTTGTCTTGGTATTCAGTAAATGCTGTGTTATGATAAAGATTGTGATAAATTATGGCACTGAGTATAGTAATAAATGTAGGCATAGTGTATATAGGCTATTGTGGAAGAAATTAGTTTCTGTTCTGCAAGTGAAAAAAAAAAGGAGTCATGCATCTGTTTTATGTAGAAATACCCTTATCATCCTGTGGTATCACTTTATTCTCAGATGAAAAAGCCATAGACTTTTGTGCAGAAAAGCCTTTATTATGGATGGCATTGTCCAAATGACTCAAGTGATAATGGAAATAATTTAAAGTTTAGAAGCAGAATAATAAAATCATGGAAGTTCTGTAAGTTTTTGATGAGTTTCTTCAGTCTGTTGCACTGATGACTTAAAACTGAGAAGTTAGAGCAAAGGAAGCAGTGAATTTGGATAGGTATGTATGTGAAGTGCCTTGGAATCCTAATCTTTGAGTGTATGTAGAAAGAAAATAGTTTTAAGAAACAGGTCTGTTCTTCTAGCCTAGCATACTACATTTTAAGGTGCTTTAAAAACATTTCTCTTTACTGAGCATGCTTGATTTTAAGGTACTGTTAAAACATTTCTTTCAGAGTAGTCTGTGCCTTTTGGTTGGTGTCTATTGTAACGTGTGCTGGAGTACACGCACGCACACAGAAAGTGTGATATGGGAATCCTCTCCTCTTCAGTACGCCCAGTAATTTCTAGTATTTGCAGAGTTTAGAGCCTGCTGGCATGTACTCATGCTAAACATGTTTATGTTTTTGAGGCATCTGGTGAGTGTTCTGTGATTCTGTGAAGTTATATGCTGCTCCTGTGGGAACATTATAGTATTGGCCATAGGGCTTTATGAATTGTCACAAAATGAACAGTTAATTCTTGACATCTGCTGTGCTGAAGTGACTGCCAAGTTGCGTGGGTAGTTGGCAAGGAAATAAATATTGATAGACCCTAGCAACAGGTACTCCTGAGAACTCTTGTTCTGGGAATGCTTAGGCTGTGTCCAGTGTTATTAATGTTGTGATAGCATTTTAAGTTTATTTATAGGATTTGTTTCTGTCTTATCACTATGTCTCAGAACTGGAATGCATGAATGGGCTTTGCTGTGCAAGGGCATCGACATGTGTATCGTACACCCTTCTCTGGTGACTCATTTCGACATATAACAGATGCTTCACTGTCCAAATCTCAGGGGTAGTTGATGTACACTGATGTATGACATCTCAAGTATGTGCTCATATCTGGACTCTCATGTGTTTGCTATCTATCCTATGTTGGAATGACTGCTCCAGAGCTATGTACATTTAAGTGCGTCGGATATAAGAATGTCTTTCTTTTTAGTAGTATACTAACAAAACATTCATATGCAAGATCCTCTGAGAATCCAGCAGATAAAATTAGCTTGCTTATAGTGAAAGCACTAACTCTTGTGAGCACTGTAATTGAAAAATGTTATGTTCTCATTGCAGAAATTGAAGCCAGAGAAGCCTGCAACTGGCTGAGAGCTGCCGGTTTTCCCCAGTATGCTCAGCTATTTGAAGGTACAATCCCAAAGATTTGACAAGTATCTGACACTGAATTCAAGTAGAATTGTTTACATAAACAATCTTTCGGAACCTGACACTTTTGATGGAAGCACTTCCAAATTCTGTAATATCTTTATGCAAACCTGTAGAAAAATAGCAACCTGGTGTGTGTTCTTGCAGAAGTGACATCTTAATTGGGTTAGCATGGACTCAGTAGATTCTGTAAAGGACCAAATCTTTCCTGGTTATTGTTAGACCGTAACGCAGTCCAATGTCTGCTTTTGTGATTTTCAGTTGCTTATAATTTTCTCAGGCTTTTTTTCCTTGGAGTGCTGGGGTTTTTTTCCAACTCACTGATTGCAACCAAAACTCACCTAGGGCTCTCCAGCCTGTGGTCTTGAGCAAGATTGTTTTATTGGTGTTTTGAAAAAGAATATTGGAAACATCATCTTGCAATCATAAGTATTTAAAACAGATACTCAGAGGCAGCCAGCCACAGTCAAACAATGCAATTTCAGCATGTTTTCATGTTGCTAAAGCTACAAAGCTAAAGCTATTGCTATTGCTTGTGGGCGAGATACAGATTTGTTGAGAACTTGTATAATTTTCAGACAACACTTGTGCTTATACCTTAAAACTGTTCTTCTTTAAAATATGTTTATTGTTACAAACATTGAATGTAACAAAAGCTAATCTAGTTTTATGATAGATTTTTATCAAAGAACTACAGTTAAATGAACTAACAGTAACTTCTGCCTGCTCTCATTCCCACCTCCCCTGTTCATTGCAAAATTAGAATTTGGAAGTTGAGCAATAGAGCCAAATTTGAAAGCTGTATTCTATGAAACATGATAGCTCATCAAAATGCTTCCCCTTTGACTACAGCAGATGTTATTATATAAGCATAATAATAATAATAATAATAATAATAATAATAATAATAATAATAATTGTCATTCTGGATAATGAATCCTCTGCATTACCTTGCTGTTTATGTGGTCTCCTGACTTGACTGGGTAAATTAAGTTTCAAAAGTAAGCCAAGAAAATACTGCTGGATCTCACTGGTTCGCTCATCTGGAAGGTTAAATCCCAGAAGCTGGAGCACTGAACTCTCCAGCTGGTGTATCAGTTAACTTCAAGCACAGCATGATTTGTCAAGCTCACTGCACCTCAAAGAGCGTATGTCACGTGCTGCGTTGTACCTTACCATCAGCAAAAGCTCGGGTAAAATACTCCTAGTTTTATACTGTACTTGAAGGCAGAAGTTGCAGAGAAACTAACCAAAGGAAAACTTTAATTTTGTATTTCTTGGCTATAGTTCTTAGTCACTGCAAGCTCCCGGAAATGCAGCAAATGCTTGTCTACCTGTAACTAATGACAGCAAGCGATACCTACATTTATTCTTCCACTTGCTCTGAGGAGCTGATTCTCACTTACTTGAAGGACATTTGTGTGAATATATGGCTATAGAAATAGATTTAGATTTATTTCACCTATGATATATATGTTGCAAAATTCAAAGCCTTTGCAGTTATAACTCAATTTTCAGATTCAACTTCTTTGTTTACAGATATGCAGTTTCCTATTGATGTAAAAACGGTGAGAAAAGATCATGAGTTTTTAGATGGAGATGCAATTGAATCACTATTCAGGTAAACATTAATTATGAATCATCACTCCAGGCTCTGTAGTTATTTGCCATTCATCTCATCATACCTTAGTTTTTGTCAGAGACTAACAAAGTCACCCATGCTGCAACTGAAGGAAATCACTTAAGCACATACTTTAGTACCACTGAAGTTGGTTGTTTTAAGAATTTAAAGCTAAAGTAAGCATGTGTCTGCATGTCTTCTTCAGCCAAGGTCTCAGTGACATTACACTAAGCATCAAATCTGTCTTCTCTGTAATGTGAAATGTCTGCAGACTGAGGAAGAATAATCGGTTCCCTGCAAGCATACGGTAGCATGGCAGTTTGCTCTTTGGAATTGCGTATTACAGAGTGCAGGGATTTCCTCTGACCATTAAGCTTCCCCAGAGCTGTTCCGCAAGATAAACAGCTAAAATGATCTGCACAAGAGATACATTTTCTGTTTTGTCTTCCTGAATAGTTTTTTGAGTGAGAAGCAAAGGCATTGATTTAAAATTATTGGTTTGCCACAGCTGTTCACAGCACACGAGTGAAACTGCATTGTCAGTGCAAAGTCAAACTCATTGCTCTTTGGACTTCCCCCATGTAAGAATGTGTAGAGGCATTCTTCTTATTACTTACTGCGGTTTTTGAAGCCTTCTCATGATGAGGTTGTTTAGCAGGTGAAGGGAATTCCAGACTATCCATGCCACTTGGCCGATCCAAGGGACACAGTAACAATTTCTAGCTCCTAAGGGACGGGAAAGTTACTCTTCTGGCAGAGTGGTTTGGTCATTTTCTGTGTTGTCACCTGAATTCAAATTCCGCTCGTAGAAGGAGCACCAACAGGAGCTGTTTGCATAGACATCTCTAATGCACAGCAGATATTGGAGAACTTCGGATATATTTTGTTTCTTGATATGACTTCTGTCCTGAGTGTTCCTTGAAGGTTGCCAGTGTGCCTCCCTCTTGATGCCACATATTTGTTTGGCAGTTAAGTGAATGACTATTTTGAGGCCTTATTGATTCCACATTTTTTCATTAAAATGGTAGATAATAAAGTCCTTCCAAGGATGCAGGTTAATGTCTTCTATCTTTTTTATTTTTTAAGAAGCCCACTCAGAGTTTCTTTCATTTTTAAAATCTTAAATCAATATACAGTTTTTCACAATCATTAAAGCTCATAATATGATTTTAATTAACTGCTTAATTGTGGTCCTCTAATTTTAAGGTGGCAAAACTGGAACTGTGAACATCATGGGGTTGTTAGTTGGTGCTGATTTTGGCAAAATTTATGGAGAACCTCTAACAGAATGTCACTCTTTGACACCAATAATGAAGACACCACGCAGAAGTTCAGAACTAGTTTGGTGCATGTTTGTTTTCAAGAAATAAAATAGTTTAAATTTTAAACTTCTGTCTTTTTTCTTATACCCTAGACGGTTGAACACATTGAACAAGTGTGCATCAATGAAAGTGGAAATAAGACGTCAGAGGAAACAAGTATGTTTGTAAAATATAGTTAATTTTCTCATTAAAAATGTGTTTGGCTATTGTATCAAAAAAAACCCTGTTTTTAAAAGGTGTATGAAGGATTAGCAATTTTTGAACTTTTCTTTCTCTTCTCTTCCATCCTGCAAAGCTCTTCCATTTGCATTTTCCGCTGAAAAACATAGTCATGGAGATTGAAATTATGTAATGTTCATTTTGTAACTTTGTAAGGTAGGTTAGGGGTGGGTTTTGAAACAGTTTTTAAAAATAATTTGACACACATTACTGTCCAATAGTTTCACCAAGGCCCCACCTCAACATGTCTTTTATTGCTTTCCTAAGTAGTTTCATGTCTTATTTAAGGTCTGAAAGTGAAACGTCACTCTTATTGACTGAACGAAGGATAGGAAATTAAAATGGACAATCCAAATGGTGTCAGCCAGTGCCGAATGTCCAGCCAGTAGAAGCTGGATAGGTTTTAGTTGTGCCGGCTTTGTTGTCTCCTGCAAAAAAGGACTGTAGATAAAAGAGAGTAATAGCCACATCTTGGCTGGTTAACACCAGGACTGTAAAGCCTCTTAGGTACTGTAGATTGACGGCAGGACTAGCAAGAAAATAACATCATCTTTTGGGAAAATGGATAGTTTTTTTGGAAAGTTCCACTCTGCTGTCAGGGAAGAATGGGGCAACAGAGGGTCCACAGAGAAGACAGGTCATTCTCACCTCTCTAACAGTTTGCTGGCCAGGCACTCACTTGCCATGGGGACCATACAGTAAATGGAGCACCTGGGGCGCCTGAGGCTGAGGTCTCCAAGAGGCTGCACCAAATATTGATGCTCAACAGTCCTGCAGCCGAATGCTTCTTTACCTGAAAATGGCTGAGTTTTGGTCACAAAAGTGTGAAAGAGTGTTTGATTTGCTTGGCTTTACAGTTATCTTTCAAAACATTTGGATTTGCTGCAAAACAGAATTTTTCATCCTCAGATCAAATCTGTCATCTTTTCCTGTGGTAAACTTACCAGATTTGTCAGCGTGCTTGGGAGTAATTTGTCATCTAAAAGAACAGAGCTCAGGGCAGACCTTCAGTAACTGAATGGTTACATTTCCATATGTTGATCTTGGGGGTTTTGGAGGTAGGCAGAAAATTTAAGTCTCCCTTTTTGTTACATTCTTTTGTAATTTAAAGTTTGCCAGACTTTGTCCTTGAACTGTACTTTTGGTTTGTTTTTTTTTCCTTCTAAGAGTGATGACTCTGAAGATGATGAACCTTGTGCAATAAGTAACAAATGGGCTTATGAGAGGTGCAGTCAGAGATGGTCTCGTATTGAGAGCACAGAAGGTTTCCCAGGAGAGGAAGGTGCTAGTGCATCAGTCCCAGGCAGTCCAGTACTGAAGAGCATCAGCAACGAGGATACTATCTTTCTGGATCATGGTGAGAAACATGATGTGTCCTCAATTCACAGTACTAGCAGTGGTGACAGTGACATTGTTAGCTTTCCAAAACCTTTTGAAGATGTGGAAACCAGCACGAGTTCCTCAAGATGTTCCTCAATTAAGGTGGCTTCACTGGACTCTACTTTTAGTTGTTCTTCTCACCCCAGTGAATTTTTAAATATCACCAGTGAGGAGAAGCTTTTGGATAAGTCACCATATAAAAAGAGGAAGAGCCTTCTAAAGAAAATGGAGAAGTTGCACTTAAGGAGCTGCAACTTAAGGAGTGGTCAGTCAAAGGCTAAACCTGTAATAAGTGAACCTGTTCTTCTGGAAGGACTTAATGAAGAGAAGATGAAGATGCTGAACTGTGTAAATATTTCTGACCTCTCTGGCATCCAAACAAAGAACAATTCTTCCTTTTCTCCCCAAAGTTGCAATAGCAGCAATCAGTCTGAAAATAGCAGCACAGTGGGTACTACAAGTCCCCTTATAAAACCACGAAGCCATTGTGAAGGAAGGGGGATATATGCAGAGGACTTGGATTCTAGCAAGCTGTGGAATGACCTATCTCAGCAAAACCTAAAAAATGACACCAAGTTACAAATGAACCAGATGTTTCAAATACCACAAGGCCATAAACCTGGCACTTTCCCCAAAGCACTTACAAACAGCTCCCCCTCTCCAGTAGAAAACTCTTCCATCAACTGGAGAACTGGGAGTTTTCATGGGTGCAGGAGGAACCGGAGCAGAAGCAGTTCCAAGGACTCCAAAGCCCCCAGGAGTCCCCTTTCATGCACAAATAACAGGCTAAGTGTATATGACAACATGCCCAATATTGAACTTGATAATTTGGAGGCAGCAGAAGTTGGTGATGATGATGTTTTTTCAGAACTAAACAATGTTATAGAAGATGTCAACGGTCTCAAAAAGTTGGTTGATCAGTGGACAGAGAAGTTCTCAGATGATGGGGGTTCGGACTTTGCCAGTGACTTGACCTCTTTGTATCCATCCTCACCTAAAGAAATCTGTCTTGAAACAGAGAGCTCAGAAGATAAGACAGCAGACCTCCCAGCCACTGAGGGAGAGAGCAGCTGTGAACTGGGCAAGGAGATCAGTTCTGCAGACCTGACATACATGACAGACTCTAAGAAGACCAACAGGTCAGCCATCCTTGGGTTTCCCTAGTAGACTGCCCTTTGGGAACTGTTCCCCATTGAATCTGTCCACTCAAAATGTAATTGCTTTTCCAGAACAAAGTGTCCTTAAGGAAGTCTGTTCTGGGTAGCAAGGTCTGCACCACTGGTGCCAGGTACTGCTGGTCTGTAGGCACTCTGGTATCTATGTCTACTCTGACCTCTGTTGAAAGCAGGGTGCTCATAATCTGCATGAGCACTTAGTTAGGCATTTGGAATCAGACTTTATGGCTAGCTTGCTGCATTTCTTATTGAAACATTTGGTATTGCCAGAGTGCCTCCTGGGTGAGAAGTACTTTGTTTAAATGCAACTAAGAAGCTTGGGATCTGCAGGTGCTTCACAGATGCAGGCAGAAAACGAGCAGGGGCAATGGAATTGGTCCTAAGCTTAAACAATATTTATCCCGTAGGCACGGGAAGCAACACTGGTCTGTGGAAGGGAGCGTGAACTTGGAAAGCCTTTCCATCCAGACTGATAGCCAGTCAGCTGCCCAGCTAGCCCGGACACAAAAGCTGGCTTTGTTGAAACTCACTGCTCTGATGGACAGATACTCCCCTTCCAGTAAGCAGGGCTGGAACTGGTAAGTTGTCTAATGCTAAAGCAAGCTGTGTTGGAAAGAGAGGATTTAGTCCAAGCAGGTGAATTTCTTGTCTGTCTAGATTACACATGTGCAAGAAGAGGAGTTTCATCCTGTTAAATCCCTGGTAGTTTTGTGGTTATTTCAATGGCTCCAGAATTTCCTTTGCTATGCTCCCCACTGCTGGTCATGTTGGTACTGATTTTTAAGCACATTCTAGTTTCTCTCTAAATTTGTGCATTTGCGGGGCTTTGTCAGAGGTCCTTCACAGAGACTGCAGGACCTGAGGTGAGAGCTGGCAGGACTGAGAATCCATCTCTTCAGCATCAAGTCCAGTTTGAACGAAACCAATGACAAAGTCAGTCACTCAGAGGACAGAAATACCAGTTAGCAGCTTGTGATAGGGATCTGGTACTTGAATATAGAAAGAAGTGAAAAAAGCCTCCAGTGTCCTAAAGCAATGGAACATATTTCACATGAGGATGCTTTATTAAAGCTAATTTCAGTTTTGAAATGAGGAAGTCATTCCTGTAATTGCCCTTAAGGATTTTCTCTCTATCTTATGATGTTCTGTGTAGAGCTACGTGGCAGAATTTGGGGTTGTGGCAAGTATAACTAAATCCTTTCCCATGCCTGTAACTAAAGTAGCAGGCAGAATTGTGCTGGAGAGCTAATAAGTGGCATGCACTGGTTTTTGTTTTCAGGACTATACCAAAGTTCGTGAAAAAAATAAAAGCCTCTGACTACAAGGACAAAAATGTGTTTGGGGTTCCTTTACTTCTGAATGTTCAGCGAACAAGCCACCCGCTGCCTAATGGCATACTGCAAGCACTGGACTATTTAAGAAGCCGCTTTCTTGACCAGGTATGAACTTGAGGCAGCCCAGAGCAGCTCTGTTCCATAAATGGATCTGCTCCAGGAACCAGTCTCTGCTTCCAGCTTTTGTGAGGGACTTTCTTGCCTCCTAAGGCAGAAGGGTGTAGGTCTGAGAATTCTGGGAATAGTCCTCTATTGTATTTTTGTGCCTTGCCTCACTGAAATCGTCTGCAGTCAGTTCTCTTGGTGTAGGCCATCAAGTTGTCTTTTCCTGGTGAGGCAGAATGTCTCTGCTCCCTTAGGAAGTAAATCTACCAAACAATGTCATTATTCCCTCTGTTCTGTTGCTGGTAGTGCCAGAGCTAATGTGATAATTAATTTCAGCTGAAATGTACTACTAAGCAGAGATAAAACATATTAGAATAGTGCCTGTAACTTCTAAATCTAGGTTTTCTCTGAAACTGACATTCGTATTAAAAATAAAATCATAATTTCCCTCAGAATAGCAATTGCCCTTTGCCAACCTGTAGAAGTTTTAGATGTATCAGATGGATCAGATGTTAAACCTGAGCCTTGTGGGTCTCACAGTCCGAGTTTGTTTTCTCCAGCACGGGCATCAATGTACATTTGGTTTTGGATGATCACATTAGAAGCTTGCAGTTCTAAAGTGTGAACACAGCCTGCTCAAGCAAACTGACAGACGTCAATACTAATGATTTTGAAAGTCAAAAAGAGTAGTTTTGCATTAAATAAAAAGCAAGCAAACAAACATGAAAACTGGTATGTATTTCACAGCTGGTTCTGTGGGCACCAGTCATGGGTTGCCTGGGAGCAATATCCATGCTGCATCTAATCATACAAAATTCTGTTCATGTTAGATCCCACTACCATAGGGTCTTAGCTATCAAAAGGAAAGTGAAGGATGAGTTATTTGTCAGAGGTTTGATTCCTGATGTCTTTAGTATTTTCTTTTACCTGCAGGTTGGCTTGTTCCGAAAATCTGGTGTTAAATCCAGGATTCTGTCTTTAAGAGAAATGAATGAAACCAACCCAAACAACGTATGTTACGAAGGGCAGTCAGCATTTGATGTGGCCGATATGGTGAAGCAGTATTTCCGAGACCTTCCCGAGCCTATATTTACTAGCAGGCTCTGTGAATCCTTCCTCCACATCTACCAATGTAGGTAACAATCTCTGTAGTTTTCCAGTTGCTTGATTGTTGTAATATTCAGCTGTACAAGGCAGTGGCCAGACTAGGACTAATGCCATGTCCCCCCGTAGTCAAAGGAGACCAGTCAGGCAGGGTGTTTCTGAAAAGATGAGTTCATTGTGGCTCTGGACTTTGATGCTTCGTATCTGCATCCTATGGGCCGCGTATTTTCTAACATCATGTCTCTTCTGTTCTTTGAAGGATGAGTGTGATAACATACGTTGTAGCAGCCCTCCTAATCTGTGTTTTCAAATTTCCTGATGCAAAGTTAAGAAAGAATCTAGTCCCCTTGTTCATGGTATGAAGTAGCTCCTTGTGCAAGAAGTCATGTTATATTGATGAAAGTTCTTTATTAATGTGCCCAAGCACAGTTTGCTGTGAAACACCATCTTTGGTTGGAAATGCCAGCAACTTTCTACCTCTACTCTCACTGTCACTATCCTTGAGACTCAACCTGAGAAAGAAAGAAGTGCGAAGCTGAAACTGAATATAGTTTTAAGCAGGTTCCATCTCCAGTACTTTGCCCTGAAGGAATTCACTTTCAAAAAGCAACTGGGTTGGGGAAGGAACTTGCTGTAGGGGCTTATGATGATGTTGCTACAGGCAAGTTTATTCTTTTAAGAGAAGGTTTTGAAAGTCAAAGTATGAGATTTCCAAGTGGACTAGTTTTCAGCCTGTTTTATGTGACTTTATTGACATGAGTACATGAGCTGCTGCTGTCCTGTGTATGGTGTAGGTTCATGAAAGTGTGGTTGGGCTTTATTTTTTAACCTGACAGGCTTTTAGAATTTTGTCGGAAAATGCTTTATTTGTTTGAAGCAAGTTTTCTTTTTGCATCCACAAATCCTATTTGTAAGGAGGTCCACAGTTCCTATGTCCAGTGGATGTGGAACCATTTTCTTCCATTTATTATAACCTGGCTCTGTCCACCTGCCGTTTCTTGTGTTGGGATAGAAACAGCAAATGGCTGAGTTACCCTGCTCACCCATCTTGTGCCACATGTGACTTGAACAAGTGCCCAGATTAAATTACTATCTTTTGGAGATAAGAAATGTGCTGCTCTTACCAAGAGTGTTCTGCATATGTGCATCTACTTGAAGGGAAAGAAAAGTGATCTTCTACCCTTTGTAGTGGTGTAAATTGGAGAAACCTGACAGGGGTATGCATGGCAGGATGACCATACCTACTCTCCTGCAGGAGCTGTTTGGGCATGCAGTCTCACTGGCTTTCAGTGTGAATTAAAATCTGTTGGCAAAAACATTGTTCTCTCAATTGGGTTAACTGAGAGCATCTGTTCTCTTCATGCCTGAAGCTGAAAGGGAAAGACTGTAGAGTAGCTATCTGCTCCAAAGTATCATTCCAGAGTAATATTTTACAGGGAGACAAGCCCTTATTTGGATTGTAACCACAGCCAGTTCAGGATAAGTTCATTAGCTGGTCTTCAAGATAAATTACAAGCACCAGCATCACTGGGTGTGAACGTGCATCTTGACAGGCAATAGGAGAAAACTGTCCTTGTGTGATGTGACTGTGATAATGGCCTTTGCGTTGTCTGTTGTGAGCTAGAGTGACAGGAAAATGGATGAACCTACAGTTTCAATGCCCTGCTCAGGACTCTGTTGATGGATGCTTCCTCTGCAAGTCACATGTGATTTTCACCATTTTTTCTATTTTCAGATGTGCCAAAGGATCAGCAGTTTCAGGCTGTCCATGCTGCTATTCTCCTTCTCCCAAAGGAAAACCGAGAAGCTTTGAAAATCCTCCTGTTCTTTCTGCGAGATGTGGTTGCTTTTGTTGAGGAAAACCAGATGACCCCAACCAACATTGCTGTCTGTCTTGCACCTTCTTTGTTTCACCTCAACACGCTGAGACGGGATAGTTCCTCCTCCTCCACTAGGTATTAGCATCTTAATGCTGGCATTGCTGCTGTCCACAGTGTTTTTAGCTGGAACAGTGCTTTCTGTAGCTGGCCTGGGATCAATGTCTGCTTTTAAGGGGGAAATAGTGTATGTGTTTGTCTCAAATATGGTTGTTCAGGTCCAAGTAAGTGGTTGAGTCACCATCCCTGGAGGTATTTAAAAGACATATAGATGTAGTGCTGAGAGACATTGTTTAGTGGTAACTTGGCAGTGTTAGGTTAACGGTTGGACTTGATGATCTTAAAGGTCTCTTCCAACCAAAACAATTCTATGACAACCATGAATGGAGAGATCCAGCAGCTCATTGTCCAGTGTAGAGAACAGTGGTAAGGCCCCGTTGTCATGCTCCAGACTAGTCCACATGTGAGCTAGCCTGCCTCCCTCATGACTGCTGTGCTCTTTGCGGTTGCCCACAGGTCCAGCAGCCCAGGAATCCAGCATGTGGCCCACTGATGCATTAAGGTGGTGCTGGCCATTGAAAATGTAGCTCCTACACTGGCAACCTAAGCCCAGGTGCAGCTTTAAGACCCTGTAGACAACTGGCAGATTGTAGCAGTCGCTGGCACTAGTTCTGCTGGGTGATAAGGGGATCGTTCCTGCCAAACCGAGCCACAGGGATTCTGTAAATTTATCTTAATAAGTAAAAGTATCTGGGTTGCATAACATCCCCTGTTTGTACGTGCAGGGAGAAAGGTGCCCTTGGGCCAAAGCAGACAAATAATCTCTGAGAGCATTCGTGCCTTATCTGGTCTCCTGAGGCAGGGCTGTTTGCTTTACTCCATGCTCCTGCATTACGGACAGACACGTATCAGGGTAGAAAAGGACAGCTGACTTTGATGGAAACATTGTGCACTCATCAGAGTAGTGAGTTCATCACCTCACATGGGGAACTAAAGATGAGGACTAGTTCCAAAGCAGAAGCTGTCAGATGTGCTGTTGGCATCTTTCGGGATAACACAGGATAGAACAGAGAGGGGAAAGAATAGACTAAGTCCTTCTCTTTTGAATGGCAGAATGCATCCGAAAATGCCTAAGCGTAACTAGAGCCTTGGGCTGCCCAGCTTTCCCTGGGCTGAGCCAGCACATGGCCAGGGAGCTGTGTGGTCATTGCAAGGACAGCAGGGGATGCGGTGGAGCTGCAGTGGCAGCAGGTCCTTCCTGGATAGCAGTTGCGTTTGAGCTCCTGGGAGTTGTACTTTGAGGGCTGTACCTCTTTGGTTTACATAAACATAATGCTGAAATTCTAGGACCAAAAATAGAAACGGAGTTTTCTCTTTGTTGTCACTGTTTAGAAGCCAGGATGCTTTGAAGCTTTAGCTTTTTTGTAACTGGGCATTAATGCCGTAGTGCAGGGTTCCGACTTCAAAGGGTAGAAGCTGACAGGTCTGACTTTGAGGAGCAGAGCCAAGGACTCTCATCTTCCACCCAATTTTCAAGCCATTTGGCAGGAATGCACATAGATAAAAGTATCAGAAGCCAGGATTAATGATCTCATAATGATTATGAATTAAAAGAGGGGACTGTTTTTGAAATGTGTTTGGTGTGGTTTGGGCCAAAGGATTTAAAAGGTTCTGCATGGGCTTTGAAGGGTATCAAAGGAGCTTGATATTTGAAAGCTACACACAAATCAGTTCGGGGTCGTTGCTGTCTTTGGCCAAATGATGTGTTTGGGCAATAAAAAGCCTTGCCTTGCCTTTCTTAGGCATACATTACTACTGGTCAGTACTGCCCCAGGCACTTTCAGGGTGTGCTGGGAGGGAATGCTGTCTGTGGACCTTGCTGCAGTAACATATGAGCCCCTGCATGGCACAGAAGGGTCCTTCAATGCAGCGTGTTTTTGCTGAAGCTGCTGGTTTCTAGTCCCCAGGCAGGCCAGCCAAGTAGGCACATTGTACTTGTGGCCCACAGCATCTTGCTCACACAACCTTCTGTTCGCCTTCCCTTCTCTGTAGATGTAGTCAGAGGAAGTGCAGCTTGGGAAAGCCCGACCAGAGGGAGCTGAGTGAGAACCTGGCAGCAACACAGGGCTTGGCCCACATGATAATGGAGTGCAACAGACTCTTCCAGGTATGTCACAAAGCAAAAGCATGGAGCAGGGTAAGGGGTGTTCCCACACTGGCCAAGGTCCCAAGCATCCTGCTGTAGGTGGCCTGCTTTGAGCAGCATTTTAGGCCAGAGCCCTGCAGAGGTCCCTGCCAGCCGAACTGGTTGTCTGAGCCTGTGATAGCTGTGAGTCCTGCTGACTCCAGTACAGAGAAAATGAATGTCACTGCAGATTTTACCGCAACTATTTGTAAGGGCTGTGAGAGAATTCCTCCATTTCTCCCTCCAACCAAGTTTGACTCCCTGGGCTTGGGGCCAACTCAGAGAGTACCTGTGGGGCAGAGGCTGCCGTGTGCTCTTGCGGGGAGGCCCTGGCCAGGGCCAACCATCCCTTCTTGTGGGAGTGGGTTAAAGTTGAGGTTTTGCTGCTGGCACCTGGCTGGAACGACCCCACTAACCTGGACCCGGACCTTGACACACAGACTGACTTCCCGGCTTGACCTCGGCCTTTCCTCGTTGTTATGGCTTTGCCTGGTGATTACTAGACTGTGGCTGACCCTGGTTGCTGTCACTGGACCTGATCCTGACCTCCCTTGCTGACTCGCCTTCCTGGCTCAACCTCGGACTGCATCACCATGGATGTGTCTGATGATCTGGACTCTTGGCTGACCCTGGCTGCCATCTCTGGCCTGGCTCAGGTACTGTGGGACTGGGCGGCTGCCCTGCGAGCCCTGTTATCCCCCTCGACTCCTGGCCCCTTTTCCCTTGGGAGCCACCAGCCCTTGGTGCAACTGACAGTCAGCTCGGGCCTTCTCGTGGTCCACTCCAGTGCCACGGCTGGGCAGGGGCTGCTGTCCCATGGCTCCCCTGAACAGACCCATGGCCCTGCCCCAAGGCCACCCCAGGACTGACTACCCCCAACCAGCCCCTTGCTTCTGAGTGACACCCAGCCCAGCCTGGGGTCTGATCTCTCCATGGCATCAGTCCCTAACCTGGCCAGGGCTCCTCAGTGACTCCCTCCACTCCCAGCCCAACCACGTGTCCCCATTTCCTCAGCAGTGGCCTGAACCCCTCTGCGTGGCCCCTTGGGGTGCCCTGATGCCTGCTGCCCACCCCATGCCCTTCAGTCAGCCCTGGCGACACAGGAGCTGGCCCCGTCCCTTCCTGCATGGCCCCCCTGAAATAGCCCCACAGGGACTCTGAGCTGCCCTTGGACCTGTGGACATCCTGCACGCTCCTGCTACGACCAGGGCGCTTCACAAGTGCCGCTGATGCCAGGCCTGTGAGCTGTGGGGCTGCCCCTCAGCATGGGAGGCACCTCAGCCAGGGCCCTACTGGTGAGCCCCCTGCCCTGCCAGGGGAGGGGGGTCTGCTGCCAGCACCCAGGGCTGTCCCCTTCTGCTGGAGACCTCAAGGAGAGGCCACAGGCAGCTTGGCCTCAGCCATGCCCGTGCCTGGACATGTACCCGCTGCTCCGGACCTGGACCCTGACGCTTGGCCCTGCCTGGTCACTGTGGCCATCGCTGGGCATTGCTGGACTGTGGCCAAACCCGACCCTGCCTGGCTTGACCTCAGCACTGATGGATGCACCTGTGACCGGCACTCTCAGTTGGTCACCACTGGCATTCCTGGACATGCCCTGCGTCTCCCTCAGGTACGGTGGGATGGGGTCCTGGCTGGGGAGGTGCTGCCCAGCGCTACCCTGTGGTCCTGCGCTCTGCACCCCAGCCCCTGTTGCTTCCTGACTGCATGGTGGGTGCTCCAGAGGGGGCTGGCCTCCTGCCTGTGCCTGGCCCAGCCTTGGGAGGAGGGAGGGCATGGCCACCGCACCGGTGGGGGCTGTGCGCACAGGAGATGGTCAGGTAGCACGGATCAGTATGTGGTAGCACAGGCAGTTGGTGAAGCCCCCAGCACATATGGCTGTCACGCTGTTGCCAGTGTGGCAGCAGAGCTACATCTGGTTTCGTTTGTGGGCATTGTTCAGACAGCCATCAGGAAGGCGTCTTTGCACACATGTGTGCAAAGGTAAGTGCTAAGTGCCAGACCCACCCATGCACAGTAGGTGCTAGGCGCTGCCTAGCTGTTACAGCCAAGCCTTCCCCCCAGCTGTCTATACGGGAGAGAACCTGGGACATCAGATAAATAGATATGTGTATCTTTTGTATCTGTATACATACATGTATGTACAAATATACATACACAGATGCCTACGTCAGCGAGCACCTAAATCAAATGCAACACTTGGTAATAGTAGCAAAGCCTCCTTTCTGTGCTGCTTTACCTCGCACGGCGGAGCTTCCAGCAAATCCCAAAGCAAAGGCAGGAGCCATGGCCCATTGCCTTGTAGTTGGCCTTGTGGTTACTCCAGATCGATAACGCACCCAGCAAAGAGGCTTGCCAAGTCTGTAGGGATTCAAAACATCGCCGCTGCAGGGAAAGGCATTTCCCTTGTGTCGTCCTCTGAGGGAGGATCTGCTCCTCCAGGTAAAACTGCCTGCCTGCCTACACCAGCATTGCTGGCAGCTGATGGTGCTGCTCCCACAGCATGCAACCTGAGAGGCACTCAGGAAGCCAGTCCTTTTGAGGGCTGGTACAGGCCACCTGCACAGGGCAGTGATGCGGATGTGTGCGTTTGCTTGTATGTAGTACACCCCACAGCCTGTGCTCCATTGTCCTGTTAAGTGTGTGGTGTTTCACACCTCTGTGGTGTGTTACATTAAAGTTCAGTCCTTGAGTGTGATATTTGATCTGTTTTGCAGGTACCTGACTGTTGCCTTGATCAGCTCACTAACAACTTCCATGAGACAAGCATCCAGAGCACCAGGGCCTCACACTGCTGGGCTGGGATGAGACTGCTTGGCTCCCATGAGAGCTCTGCTGAGGGACATCAAAAGCTGGGTGATCTGCTCACACCTGGCAAATAAGGTAAAGAAGGTGGTGGGAGTCATCAGAGGAAGGTTGGCTCTGGAAGTGTGGGTGACTGTACTGTGGCTGGAGGGTTTCCTGGAGGTGCTTTTGGGTGTTCTGAATTCTCAGTCCTTAAACTCTGCAGACTGAAGGAGAGCAGCCCTGGGCATGGGCCTGTGGGGTTTGGCTCCTGCACAGAGAATTGCTCTGAGCTGTGCCCATGGCCTCTCTTGTCTGCCTCTGTACCTGCAGCTTCTGAAGCCATGCTCCTGTTTTCTTTCCTTCTTTCCCTCCTTCCTTTCTCCCTCCTTCCTCCCTCCCTCCCTCCCCTTCCTTTCCTAATGGGATGCTGCTCCCCTACAGCATCTTCCCTTACCACAACTGCACCCCAACAGACACAGACGCCTCCAGTTGTTTAGTCCCTTTATTGTCACCCCACAGGGCACAGCTACATCCTCTGCACGGGCTTAATCCCTAGGATGTCGAATCCTTTGGCCATGACGGTGGCAGTGGCTTCGCACAGCAGCAGCCTCCACATGTTCACCTTCACGATCTGGCCTGCAAAACACCAATGGAGGAGCTGGAGCAGCTGCTCAGAACTATTAACACCGCCTTCCCCAGGGGAACCCCATCCACTCACAACGTGGCCCTGGGGCCGGGCACACTGAGCACCATCCTGTTCTCCACAAGCCAAGCAGACTGACCAGCCCTTGTGTTTCCAGGTGCCTGGTTGCTCACAACTCTCTACTCAACCCTCCTGCTTCACAGGAGATGATGACACAGGCTGTGCCAGCCACCTTCTGTACTGCCACATGGGCAACACTTGTTCTGCAGCAGCAAGTAGTGTGACAATGGCCTTCCCAGCACAGGGAAACACCCCACAGATTGTCTGTACCGTGGCAGCACACCTAGGCCAACACTCACCAGTCTGCCTGTCCTTCTCAACGCAATAGCAGTTGTCATAGAACTCGGTGAAGGTGGTGGCCAGCTCATAAAGGTAGTCACAGAGCGTGTGCAATAACAAGTCCTCAAGGATCTTCTGCAGGATCTCAGGGAACCTCAGGATGCACTTGCCCAGTTTCCACTCCTTCTCATGGTCAAGGATGAGCACCTCCTCCCTGGCTGCCTTCCGTAGCATCTGCTCGTCAATATTGGCCAGGCGAGCAATAGCTCTGAAATGGTCCAAAACAGAGTCTGCTTGTGACGGTCCCCCTGGGTCAGCACACTTGCTCAATCCTGGGTTACCTGGAGAGCAATCAGCCCTGGGAAGGCACAGGGAGGCACTGCCTGCAGAGCGATACAGCAGGGCACTGCAGGGGAATGGGGAGGGATGTGCTCTGGGCACATGCGTCAGCAAGGACAGCCAATGCTGCCAAGCAAACCAGGGTGCCAGAAAAACACTGTGGGTACAGCGACACCTGCGATGAGCAGCTGCTGGAACACAGGCTCACCCCTCTCCAACCACCTAAAACCTCTAAGGGAATTACCAGAAACTCCACGGTTCCCTACCTGCTAGCTAAAAGCCCAGGATGTGTATCGCACAGAGGAGCCCTATTTCAGATAGCAGAGCGTTTCTGATGACAAATAAAATCTTGCCTGTGGCGCACACCAGTGTAGCTGGCTTCTCTTACGAACTACCCCTAACAGCACTGACATAGCTATGTCACCCCTTTCCCCACATCTCAGTTTGAGATAAAGATGCAGAGAGCATCAGAGACCAACTCCAAGCGACTCCCAGTACACTCAACCCACCTGATCCGTGTGAAGGCATACAGCAAATATGCAGCTGTGTTTCCTCGGTCATCCAGCATCTTGTCAAAGGAGAATACATAATCGTTTAGTCTGTTGTGGGAGAGATCTGCATATTTAATACATCCAAAAGCAACTGATGTCTGGGCAGCTTTCAGCTCTTCTGCCGTGAGGACCTGTTGCAATTTCAAAACAGGTAACAGTCATGAGGAAGAATGCCAATGCCAATGTATGGCATCACAAACTGCAACACACAGTCTTGGCCACTCAGCACAGCTCAAGAGGAAAGCTCAGGCTGCTGAGGGATTTTACCTACATGGTACTCAGGCTCACACCCACTTTTCCACCTCAAGACACCAGATAACCCCACATCCGCCCCTCACTTCTGCAATCAAATGGCACTGCAGCCCTGCCCAGGTTACGGCTGACTCCATCTACACCTGAAAGCCTGCAGGACTTCTGTGCCCCATGATGCCATACAGGTTTAACACTCATAGTGTGCTCCTGCTTCTTACAAACTGCGCGTACACATAAACACGTGGCCCTCCTATCCTTATAGCGCATTTTCGGCAGTCCAAACACTCACAAAACCCCTCTCTGGTGGAACAGCACCCTGTCAGCCTGGCAAAGCACTTTGCGTCTGACTCATGTGAGCCCTTGGGAGATTTTCAAGGTGTTTTTTTATTGTGCTTCCTCATGTTCCTGTTTAAAAAGGGACTTTTCACTTTCACCCGATGCTGCACAGCACCAAGGAGCTGCATTTCCCAATTCCACTGCCTCACGCAGTGCTTGGTCAGAGTTTGGTCCTTCTCTTTCATGTCCCACACTGTCCAGTTGTCTCCAGGCCATCAGGATCCAAGACAGAAATCTCATTAAGCAAAGGGCTTCCAGCAAACTCAGCCACAGCCTCCAAGGGAAAGGGTGAAGCCTGATGCCAAAACCCCCTGGAGATCCCCAACCATCCATCACCAGAAGTCACTGTGAGCCCAGCAGGCAGGCCAAGGCTGCCACCACCTCCTGCATCCTGTCGGAGTCACCGCTGTTGCCATCACACCAGTGAGACCTGTAAGGTCAGCCACCCTGCCAGGCCCAGTTCTCCTCCCGCATCCTCAAAAAGCTCTGCAGTACCAGCTAGAGGCCAGCGTGCTGCCTGCAGCTTGCGTTTTCTCACTGCTATGTACTCAGGGATGCTTCTTTCCCCATGACAGCACCTTGCCCGAACTGCTATCAAATAATCACACTGACTGTGTACACAACCCATGGCATCTCCTGGGTGCTTTGGCAGTGTCCGTATTCTCAGTTCACATCCAGAATGCGGAAACCATAGGTCTGTGAACAGATCTGGGAAGTTCTTGGGAAAGATAAACAATTTGTCACAACTACCTTGTCCCGTTCCTTGTCTTTCAGCTTGTCCATGGCTCGTTTCAGCCCTTCTTCCAGCAGATCTATAAGACGCACTGTATCCCCTGAACGAGTTTTGAACTTCTTCCTGAAGACACACAGCCAAAATGACCACCTGCCTAAGAGGCAAAACACTCACACAAAACACGGCAATCTTAGAGAACACCCATGGGGTGGCCAGGAGGGGTGACCAGGAAGGCTCTAACAGTCAGAACCGTCCCCGTTCCAGACATTAGGCAGGATACAATACCAGTGCCAAACCCCTGCCCAGCCCAGCCCAGCACCTTTACCTTTACTCCTGTAACAAAACTACAGCAAAACCACCCAGTCCACAACAGCATGCGACTGTCAGAGCGCACTGGTTTAACCACACCTTCCAGAGACACAAAGAACAACTGCGGAGCACAAGGGCCTGCCTGGCTTACAGACCGGGACACAGAGGTTCTTTTCCCAGCATTCATTTCATCCACCATGAGGCAGGTAGGCAATAATGGAAATCATGGCCATCTCCCAGTATTCACATCAGTTTCCACTGCACTTCCACCAGCCATTCCCAGTGCCGCTCCCCAAATGCCAGGCAGCAGAAGCCAGGCCCAAGAAGGAACCTGACCACAGCACCAGTAACTATGTCGATCAAGGACCATGACACACAATGAAGTGACACAGTTACGAATAACAGCATGGATGCGGTGCTTTTTTTGGGGTTTTTTTGGCATGCCACATACATACTTGTCAACAAACAAGAGCAAGTCTTCTGCATTCACTCAAACATCCTCTTCAGAGCACATACAGAAGAAAAACTACATCCAAAGACTTACTTGTCTTCTCCCAGCACCACTCCGAACGCGGCATGGGCCACTCTGGTTACTTTGGGATCATACCAGCCGATCATCTGTCCAGCTGCAAACACTGTTTGTAAATGCACCGACTGCAAGGAACAAACACCAACAACTGGTTCTCAACCCACTCCTCTAGGTACAGTCTTCTTCCCAGGTTTATCTCCTTCACAATGCTGCTTTCATAACGAGACTTAAAATGTTTCTAGCTTCACAGAGAAATTCCTCTTCAGAAAGTTCAACCTGTCGAAGAGTTTTCCTGGCTTACAGAAGCAGCAACAGGCAAATTCCCATCACTGCTCAGATACAGAGCTGACAACCTTGCATTTCCTCAGGTAAGGAGAGACCCAAATGTAAGCAGTACAAATCTCGCTCCAGATCTATTGAGATTTAGACTTCACCCACCTCCAGTGGTAACTGAGTCTCTCCCTAATCAATCAGTTCTAGGCACTCTTCATGGAGACTGTCAGCCACCAAACTAGATTCACTATTACACTGATAAGGACAAGAGTAAATATACGACACTAAAAACCTTATCGCATTCTACCTATGCTACTGTTGCATCTGTCATTTAACACACTTTCTGATGATCTGTACCAGCAGTGACAGCAGAGGTTGGCATACTCACCTGGCCGCTATCGACAACATAAATAAGGATATCAGCCTTCTCTTCGCACAGCCTGTGTTTAAGAGCAGCTAAGTCAGATGTGTCATATGTGTAACCTCCATCTGATTTCATGATTGTCAATGGGACAGGGAAACCTGTGACAAACACAATCTTCCGGCCATCATCAACCTGGACAAATCCTAGAAAAGCAATGGAAAACATTCTGTGTCGTGTTGAATGGGGAGGTTTGTGGGCCAGCACAGGCAGAAACACTTGCCTTCCCAGATGCTACCAAAAATAAAAGGCCACACACTCACATTATCAAATAACTAAGGGCTCAAAATATGAAAAAACCTAAACGAGAACTTCCTTGTCAACCAAGTAACATTCTGTACTGCACTTCCAGAACTCACACTATGCATGAGGAAGTGGATCTGTACAGATCTGGCCTTACCAGAAGAGACCAAATTGGATTTAAAAACTCCTGTCACTGCCATCCAGATCCACAAAAAAAGAATCACAAAGTATGGCATTAAAGGCAATAGAAACTCCACAGACATGCAATGAGGACTTAGCACAAAGTCCTTCAGAGATAAGGCTAGTCAGAACACTTCAGATGGTGAGATTCAACAACTGCCAAATCCAGACAGGAAACACATAAAACCAGAGACTTGTTATGCTCCATTTGGCTTCTTGCCAGTCTCAAAGTCAACATGATCCAAAAATGCCACTGTCTTCGCAGAGATTCCTCAGACAAAGTTCCCATACAGGCATAACTCTAAGACCGGGAAGTCTGTCATATATCGCTCCTTGATGAAGGATACAATAAAATCCAGTAGTACCTCATGCTATTGCCTACAAATACCACAGTAAACCGCTTTTCGTGTCAGCAAGAAAGATTCAAGCATTCTGGAACAAAACACACAAGAATCAATTCTGCTAATGCTTCTTTGGGAGGATACACCACAAAAGATCCACTCAGGAAATGTGGCTGAGAAAAAGAGCAAGGGTGGGGAACATGCAACTTCAAAAACATCAGTCCTGAGTCTCGCTCAAGAGGAGCGAGGTTACCTTGCTCATCCTGACAGCTGCAGAATTTCTAACTCTGAGACCAAAAGCCTCACCTTTATCTTCAAATTCTTTCACAATGTCTTTCATCATCTCGTGGTAGAATGATTCTCCTCTCTCTATGAGTGTGATGTCCAAGCAGTTGTAGATTTTCTGGAACTCTTGAGGAGGGAAACAGAACAAAATACTTCCATTAAATGCACACAGTGAGAATTAGTGGCATATGAGCACAGCAAGTCTCTAAAGGCATTTTCCATCTCTTGGTGAAGCCATCAGACTAGGACTCGGGAGACAAAGGATTTAGCTGAAAGCCTCCACAGACAGCCTGGTATTTTGGTTGTATTGGCTTTTTTCTTTAAGCTTCTCATAGCACTGTGGCAGTGGTTTTCAAAAGAAAACTAGAGGATGGACTCAGACATAAAGGTGAGGAAAGCCACACTGTTCTAGTGCTGAGACATGTTTCTGGATCTGGCAAAGTCACCTTTCCGCGACACGTCACAGATCAGTTCCCACGCTTTAATGAAGTCTGGGTTTTTGCTCTGCAGCAGCACCACACATTGGTAGGCACGTTTCTTAAATTCCTCCTCTGTATCAAACCTTCTCTTGGATTCCTACGGTAAAACACACCACATGAAAAAGCACCTCTTTCTCCCCTGAAACAAGCCAACATTCATAACAGGGTCTCAAGCATACTCATCTCAAAAGACAGACAGGCAGCATGCTTACAAAGTCTTTTAATCATGCCCCATACGGACAACTCAATACCAGATACCACAATTCATTACCCAGTGGCAGGTTATTGCAATAATCTATTAACAGTGATTCAATTCTTTGTTTCTCCAAGACTACACTGCAATTTGTAAAGCTCCTCAATCTGCTTCTCAGATGCTGAGATATCACACTTATTAGCTACAAATACCTTGTAAAAAGCTTGGAGATCCCCAATGGGAGGAGAAACAGTTAAGTAATCCGGAAATTTGTCTTGGAGGTGAGCAATGAGCATTCCAAACTGGGTGCCCCAATCTCCTAAATGGTTCAACCTTGAAGCAATCAAAGAGCACAATAATAGTGATTTCTCAAACATATGCTTTAAAATACACACATTTTAAAAATACATATTCTAAAAGAAGGAACACACATCATATCAGAAATCAAAAACAGGCAAGTGCCCCCTATTTCACTGCAATGAAGCTGCTGCTCATCTTGATTCCTAGCCCTGCTACGCTTGCTCAGCTTAGCATCTTACTATACACAAAGGATTAATTGTTATGTGCTTATAAAAACAGACTAATAGAGACCAAAAGGTATTGCATAAATTTAGCCAAACAAGTCCACCCCACCCAAAAGTCGATTCTCACCTCAAAACATCATAACCTGCAAATTCAAACAGTCGGCACATGCTTTCTCCAATGATGGTAGACCGCAGGTGGCCAACGTGCATCTCCTTTGCAATGTTAGGGGATGAAAAGTCCACCACCACCTTAGACAGTACGAAAGGAAAAAATTAATTAAAGGCAGCAATCATAACCACACCCCATGTGTTTAATCTGGGTTTTGTTGGGGGGGAACAAGGCTCGCCTCCGTTGACCCGCACACTCTCTTTGCTGCCAACAGCATACAGCAACAGGCCCAGCGGTGGACACCAGAGCAGGCTTCCAGCCTGGGGTTCTGCTGCATCTGCCCAGCAGAGGGTCAGGGATCACTCCCAGACCACCCCTGGCACAACACGCCATCCCTGGGGAGCCCTGTCCCTCACCACCAGAGACACACACATGCAGCCTACGCTATGGCCCCCAGTCACATCCCATTTACTCTGCTGTAACAACCATCTGACATGGACATCTGCTCAACAAATCACTTCAGGGGGGAATTTCAAAGCTACCTGCAGTCCACCGCGTTTCATCTACATGGGAGCAGGATGCCTGTGCGCTTACTGCTGTACCTTTTTTCTTTTGCCCACAGCTGGTGGTTGAACTCCATTAATCAATAAACTGCTCAGCTGCTTCGATACAAAATCCTTTCTCAAGTGGACATTGATAAAACCTTCAGAGGAGAAAACCAGCAATGAGTGCCGGGGCTGCAGAAGGGCCTCAAACCACTTTTTGTTCCCTTCGCCCCTGGATTTCTGTTTCCTCACATCAAGGACAAGAGGATATGAAATTAGCTTGATAAAACATTTTTCAGCAATAGGACAAAAAAGCTGTCACTAGAAGAAAATTTCTGTTCCTGGATTATAAGAGTCTGTTTCACACCTCTATGGCATTTACTGTAGGAGTTAGATTCTGCGAGCTAGTCCACTGACATAACTCCTTTTTGCACACTGTCACTCAAAGGTGAATTTATAAAACATTTTTTTATGAGAAAATAAATAATCTTGCCAAGGTTTGCAGAATGCAAAACCAAATCCTGCTTTGCCTCCTTTTTTAAATTAATACCCTAAACCATATAGTTACATACAATTTATGCTTGTGCAATGACACTGTTTTACTTCTCCTGCTTCACAGAGCTGATGAATGAGCTTCTGCCGAAGCACTTGAAGGGCTGTGCCATATGATTTTTGTGTTTATGCTGCAACCCTAAGGAATATGAGCCCTTGGATTTCTTCCTGGGTCACAGGGACAAAAGAGATGCAGCAATTAATAACCTCCATGCTACTCCAGCATCTCAGTGCTGAGACGACAAGGTCTCCTCAAAATGCAAGCAACAGTGAGAAGGGCATGTCGATTTTTGCTGTGATTTCATGATTGTGGCCTGATACCCGTCAGCAATATTCAATGGGGAAAATGCTCGTCCCTTAAGGATCAGTGGAAAAATTGCTAATTAAAGGGCTCAGGATTGTACTTGTCAATTCTAATAGAGAGGTAGATTTTCTGCTGCCGCACAAGTCTGAGCGCTACAAAGCTCACCAAGACAGAATAAGCTAATTCACCCCATAACTGCAGTTTTAAAATCACAAAATAGTTGAACTCAACTCAGCTTCCCTGATCATCACCCAGTATAAAATCGCCCTATCAGCTTGCAAACATACAAAGTGCGGCACATGAAACTATCTTACCAGGACCGGCAATTTCAACCTTCTCAATGCATTCGTTGGCAGGAATATTTTTTGATATTTTCTCAGCGATCTCTCTTGGGCTAACCTTCTGTTCCTTGGTTTTGAGCAGTATCTGAAACAGAAGAAGATCAAGTAAAATTCAATCATAAAATCATAGAATGGTTTAGGTTGGAAGGGACCTTAAAGATCATCTCGTTCCAATCCCCCTGCCATGGGCAGGGACACCTCCCACTAGACCTGGCTGCTCAAAGCCCCATCCAACCTGGCCTTGAACACCTCCAGGGATGGGGCATCTACAGCTTCCCTGGGCCACCTGTGCCAGTGCCTCACCACCCTCGTAGTGAAAAATTTCTTCCTAGTATCTAATCTAAATCTACCCTCTTCCAGTTTGAAGCCGTTACCCCTCGTCCTATCACTACATGCCCTTGTAAAAAGTCCCTCTCCAGCTTTCTTGTAGGCCTCCTTCAGATACTGGAAATACTGCTGTAACGTCTCCCCGGAGCCTCCTCTTCTCCAGGCTGAACAACCCCAACTCTCTCAGCCTGTCCTCATAGCAGAGGTGCTCTAACCCTCTGATAATCTTTGCAGCCCTCCTCTGGACCTGCTCCAACAGGTCCTCCAAAACATTCTACAGAATGAAACAGAAACCATAGATACTGTGGCATTGAAAGATCCTCATGATCCTTTAGCTTCACAATGCAGAGACATACACAAAGAAAAACATCTCTAGCAAATTTTACAGATTAGGTCAGCATTTTCCATACAGCAGAAGTCTAATTAGACCCAACACATTCACTCCCTTCTGCTAAGGGCAATTAAAGGGCAGTCCCTATGTCAGAAGAAAATCTTCCAGGCTATTTTTCAAAACCTGTTAAGTGGTCCAGCAAATTTCTATTTCTCTAAGCTAGTAAAAGGGACAAACTCTTTAAAAATCAACATAGCTGGCACAGCCCTTCACATTGCTTCAAAATCCTCTTCATCAGTCTCACAGTTATCCTCAGCTCTGCCAGCATTCATACTTGAAGTTTTGAACTGTGCCTAGAGTAGATGCTGAGTGTGGTTTCAGAACAAGTCTGCTGATTTATGATTAAAAGCAACCAAAGCAAGCTGTCTTCAGTCCTACCTCAGACTGAAACTTAATACATAAATATATGAATAAATAAATAAAATCCAACAACCTAAGCAACCAAAGATAATCCTAACACTGCCCAGTTTTCTTCAAAGAGCATCAGAAAAACTGGTGGTAAAGTGGCTCTCCTTCTCCAGACATAAGTGGCCCACTGTGAGGAACTCCAGTAATACAATGCGAGTTCACATGGTAGTATCAGAATGGTTTGGGTTGTAAGGGACCGTCAAAGATCATCTAGTCCAGCTTTACATGGTCTCTGTCCATTCCCAAAGCATGTTCTCACATAGCTTTTTGCAAATCTTGGAAAAACACCCTTTAGGATGATTCTGTGAGCTAGCCCAACCTGTCCCTTGCAAAACACTATATTCACACTGTATAAAATTACCACAACTATTTATTTCTGAGCACATGATTTTCCATTGTTACTGTGACATGTTTGAAAATAATCTATCACCTCACTCTCATCAAGGCCACAAAGAGCACATACCTCTTCGTCAATTCAGAATTTACACTCACCACTTGTATTTGCTAACTTGTAGTCTGCTGCAAATTGTGACTTCTACTTAAGTTTCAGCTTCTTGTTTAACCAGATCATAACAGGATCCTTACAAGACAGTAAGGGCTTAGAATGAGCAAGAAAAAAACCCCCTCTGTAGCCTTTAATGCTACTCAAAGTGCACACTACAGGAAAAATAAATGCAAAACCAGATTACAGGCATGTTATACCAGATTACAGGCATGTTATCTGAATCATTGCAGAAACAGTCACTGTACTCCTATTACTCTAAAGAGCAAGCAAAGCTCCTGGCTCAAACTCCAGGCATTAATACGCTAACGAGCTCACAGGAAAGCAATATGCACTTGTGAGAGCTGTTTCCACATCAGTGCATTACAGGGAGAGGTTGCTGCCCTGCACGTACTAGTGCTGCCCTGAGTCAGGGCAGCTCCTGCTCCTCTGGCAGTCACGGTGACTGGTGTTCCAGCTCTGCGCAGGGGACACCCTGCAGGAACAAGGCTCTATGGGGAGACCTGCACCACAGTCAAGTCCCTAAAACTCAGGCCAACGGAAAGTACATAACCTGCTGCTCTCAGAGGCAAATGACTGCACTGCATGCCCTGGCTCTGCTGTGCCGATACGCTCTGAGTGTGCTGCATGTGTGAGTATTGCCAACTCAGGTCCAGCTTATATGGCGTGCCTTTCCAGGGAACAAACTCTACAGCCAAGCCCAGCACTAGGAACCCAACCCTGGCTTCAAGGGGACCGTTCAGACACTGAGTTATGCGAACAACGTTGACACTGAGCCAGGACTGCTTGAGAATCCCAACTGCAACTTAATTGGGGTAAAGCAGCGGTCAAAAAAAATAGCAAAGCTCAGAAAGCCCATGTCAGTGCAGTCACCCAGGGTGCTCCTCTGGCTGGAGCCCAGTCACAATACGCTAATGAGACCGAGGGAAGATGACACGTATTTGTGAGGGCTGGTTCCGCCTTGGCACTACAGACCAAGAGCCTGCTGGCTAGCACGTATCAATGCTGCCCGGGAGTCAAACTCATTGTGGCAGGACAACAGACTGCTGATGACAACCTGGGACAGCAGAATCCTATGCGTGTCGGTGCAAGTTCAATGTCAACATTACCAGTCTAATAGATTAATAAAGGTGAATTGACAACAGAACACTTAAAAAAGTTGCTTCTGTTGAGATTGCAAAATAAAAGATCTGTAATTACAAAGGTCTATCTCTTCACTCAGTCATTGATGTGTTGAAAGTTTCAGCACTTTAGCACCTAAGCTACAATGCACTACCTTCCTTCTCCCCCACCTCCTGGTTTTACTTCAGCACAGTCCCAGCCCACTGAGCAACTCCTGAAGTGTCTCTTAGTCTGTTTGGGTCCTCTTTGGCCAAGTATCTTCCAGAAAGCAGCAATATCATAATTTTCAAAGTAACTATTGATACTAGCCACGTTAAAAAAAAAAACATTCCTTCCTTTGCACACACTTAACAGGTATCCTGTAAAGTGGAACCATTTTCGGAGCTGCCTGAAAACCTCTGAG
The DNA here is from genome assembly GCA_008921705.1 of Burhinus oedicnemus. Taxonomy (NCBI): domain Eukaryota; kingdom Metazoa; phylum Chordata; class Aves; order Charadriiformes; family Burhinidae; genus Burhinus; species Burhinus oedicnemus. Next base: position 82,823 of record VFFE01004607.1, on the reverse strand, counting down.
ATTACCACATTACCACAAGAAAAAACACGTTTCCTGCCTTTTGCTCAGTTAAAAGAAAACACAGACACCACCAACCATAGATGTGGGGATGCCTACAGTGCCAACCCTCAGCAAATGCTTGGATAACAACAGCCAGTAAGATAGGAACATGAGCACAAAAAGTGTGCAGAATAGCACACAAATCTGTCTGAAAGAGCATCTGTCACAAAACTGAAAATGCTTAAAGGAAAACAACAATCAGCCAAATTCAGCCATAACTAGGGAATTATCAAGAGACTTTTGAAACAAAGGAGTCAGCTAGAGCAGCATGAAGGACAGTGCCTGAGCAGTAGTCTACACCTAGTTGGACACAAGGTGTTCCACGCACACCACCATTGCACAGGCCCAACAATGACCCGTGCCATCAGGACATGCGGTGGCTGGCAGTTCAGCATGCAGCAGGCAGGGACCCCCACCCCACCTGGGCGCACAGGGCAGCGCCTGGCCCCTTGTTGCTGCCATGTGCGCCAGCGGGCAGTAGGAAGCTGCAGCACCCACAGCAACAGGAGGTGTGCGCAACGAGGGGAACGGGCGCTCCTGGAGATGGGGGTGCGTGCCTGTCACCCACCTGGCCTGTGAGAAGAGGGTGTGTGCACACCACTCTGTGCAAATGTGCGTGGGGACATAATACTTTCCTTGCATTACAGAAGAGCATTTAGAGATTTGTAGGTGTTTATCAACATTTTGTAACTGTCCAGAATTGTGACTTATTGTTTTGCTGATATTAGTTCCAAACATATAGATCACTAATTGGTAGTTAATTGAGTATCATTAGTAAATCAATGCAGCACTTAAATCCTGATTTGATTTAGATCCCACAAACTGAGCAGTTTTTCTGTGTGACACACCTGTAATTCTCTCATACCAGTCATCTAAACAGACATTTACAAGTCTGCTCTGTCAAGGCCTTGCTTTCCCTAAAATGTCATTAGATAACTCACTGAATTCTCAGCCCAGAGGCCTGCAACAAGTCTGAAACAGGTCCAATATTGCAACTCTCACTGTGCTGTCTATCACTTAGCTTCCAACAGACAACATATTTTCTTTTCTTTGCAATATTGTTCATATTTACCTGCGTTATGCCCATGGCGCTGTTACACTGGTAATCCCCAAATTTGGGCTGCTGACTCGGCGTCACTACTAGTGGAGGGTTTTCTAAATCTGGGTAGGCAGCCTGAATAGCAGCCCCAAAGATCTCCTGAAGACGGCTGTTGATGTTAATCATGCTTTTTGCTGTTTTACTTCTTTCCTCTTGAAGGCTCTGAAAAAACAAAATCCAGAAGGCTAAATTCACAACATCTGAGGAACCGTTACATCCCACTTTTTTGCTTGGCTGCCTGGCAGAGCACGGCTGACAGATTTGGCTGACACCTCTAGGCAGAGGAGCAATATATACAACATAAAAATCATGTGATTCAAAAGCTGCTTCTCCCTTTGAAGCTCCCAGCACAAACACTTCCCCTGAATGCAGGGCTGCATTACTCTCACACTTTTGTCAGTGATCCTGGTAGAGACTTCAGCTGGGCTGCCTGTTACATGACTAGCCAAGGCTTGATGGTGTGGGCTGATTAACCTACGGAAATTTTCCATAAAGTAGGTTTCTGTTTAAGGAATCATGAAATATCTGATGTGCCACCAACAATTAAGGTGTCAGGATGTGGAGCAACCACGCTGTCACACATCACTAGCTGTAACAAACTGACATCGTTTATTTAGCTTGTCTTAATAAGAACAAAAACATATGCTACGGCATTAATTCTTTATTCCCTTACCTTTTGAAGGAAATTTAACCGATACTTAAGTTTTGCGTTTTCGTCTCGCAACCCTTCCAAACTCGGGGAGACTCCCAAGCATCCAAAGTTCTTCAGACGCTCAATTTCAGCAGTTAACAACTTGATCTCGTTTTCCTGAAAAGCAAATTAAATTGTCACACAGTAGTTCTTGGAGTGGGGGGACAGAATGTGAGGAGCTGCAAGATCTCAGGTAAGATTCTAGTTTTGTCTCATAAAGGTAACAGCACTAACATGTAAGTTGAGTAATTCCAAACAATTAATGTTTAAATATGGTTTCTATTTCTGTCAAAAACAGGGATTCTGAAACATTCTTAAAAAAAGTCAGTGAGATAATAATCTCACTAACATCAAGACAGAAGTGCAAGAAAGACAATAGGTCATGCCAATAAAATGTATTCCCAAAACAAGCACTTTCTCCAGCTGTTTTAATCTAATAAAGATGTCAAATGCTTTGAATCAAAATTCCCTAAGGCCTCCTTCAGCCAGTTTCACCATCTCATAGGCCAGTTTCTCTTCCAGAGAAAGAAACCACAATCACTCATGCAATGCCAGCAAGCTCAAACGCCAACTGAGACAGGAATGCCAAGAAGTACAGCGTGCTGCTTCACTGGGGAATTCATAGGGCCATTGCTGCAGCCTCCACTCACTTCTACCTCACCACACAACCTTTCCTTCCCTACCTCCTGCGTGGCTTCTCCCTTAAAACTGACATAAGGCCTTCAGGAGCAATCAGGAACTTGAGATGGACCTCTATGCTCCAAAAAGACAAACTTCCCCGCACCTCCCCGTGCCCTCCAAACTTCACAGCCTGGGACACAGGCAAATGCTTCAACAGGCAGTCTGAGCCCAATGGCTGGAAGCTGCTGCAAGGCGTAGTAATTTTCCTCACCCCACTGCCTAAAGAAACCAAACATCTGAAACTTTATCTCTGTTGTCCATCTCTTGTCCTCCCCCACAACAGGCTTTGTACCCATCAGCCACAAACCTGGCTCACAAACAGAAGTCTGGAGGCTGTTGAAAATGTAAGCGACTCAATGCTGCTATAGAGGGAGACGCAGCTAGAAGTCGCAGGGAGGACTCCCCACCCCAGCTCCCCAGCCCCTCACCTGACTCATTCAGCCTCTCCTCACAGCAGGAGGCAGCTCAGGCTATTATTGTTGTCAAACAGGCCACCAAATCTTACCTAAAAGGGCTCATTTACTTCATTGCTCTTGAAACAATCAGAATATTTAATTAAGGAAAAAACTGGGCCATCAAATCCTCTGGTCTTATACGTTCACCTGAACAACAAATGCCACTACAACTAACTGCAGATGCTCAAAAAAACTAAGCTGAGCCAAACCAATCTTAAGTTTGGGCTGTTTGTGAAGCAAGTTCAAAATGAGTACTTTTGAGGTCATTCCTCATTTGCGCTTCAGCTTCCAGCACATGTTACAGCCTCGAGGTCTCCTCTGCTACAGGAGAACAGGATGCTTCCTGCAGGTTCAGATGTGAAGGAACAGGACTTTGAGAAAAAAAATCCTTTATCAAAACCTCTGGTTTGGCATTCAGCCAACTAAAATCACTGAACAGCACAGCTGTATCTTAAAAATAACTCACTTCAAACAGTCCATCGCAGCTTTTCCTTTTGCAGCCTATTACTTCTTTATTTAACCCAAGGCAGACCCCCCCCCAAAATGAGACTGTTTTCCTCTCACATACCTATACATACCTTCCTCCATATAAACAACAGAATATATTTTTTTTATTTTCAACATTTCTTAGTAGCCTGACCTGGTAGCATTTCATATAAACTACAGACCCATTTGAAAAATTTTCAGATTGAACTTCAAGTTTAAAACAGCACGAGAGATTTCACGGCATTACTTTACAGTTGTTTCACTGTAAGTTTCAGTAAGCGTTATTGGTACAAACTGACTTAAAGGAGCATTGGAGCAGTGACATGTGTAACCCATCCCTCACAACCCTAAATTGTGCTTTAAGAAAATCACAAAGATATGTTCTACTCTTAGTATCACATTATCTGTAAATTCTGTGTCCACCCAGTATTACCTTCTCTCTACCAAGTCACCAGCTTCAGGACAGGTTAGCAAGTCAGACCCTTAGGAAAGTTTTGCATTGAGGACGGACATTGTCCAGATCCAGAAATCTGCATTTTGCTATTGAAATTAAAATCACGACATACTGAAGCTAACCAGCAGCTCACACTTATTCCTCCTGCATTAGAAGCTATAGCCACCATAGCACCATTGGCAAACTTCAGAAAAGAAATTCAATTTGGATTTTCCTCCATAATCTCAAATGCCTCTGGCCACCCAAGTGAAGACTTGCAGGAGGCGAGATGACCAGTATCTTACTGGAGCTTCTTTCCATACTGCTAGACTACAAGAGAGGATGAGGAAAGAGATTTAACCATGTGCGTGGCCAGCACCCAGAACAAGGCTTCTCAGCAACCCCTGGCCCTTTGGGCAGACATCCAGCCCAAATGGCTTTTCCCCCACAAATATAGGGTGACAACTAGTATCCTAATTGCTCGGATTTGGCTAGTAGGTAAAAAACTCTAAAACAATGCCACAGTTCAGTAAGTCTCATCTACTTCTTTCCCATGACTGCACAAAAATAGTAAATTCACCACACAGACACCTGCAGATAGGAGGCATTCAGGCGGGCCTCATTTCAGATTTGACCAAACCCAATGTGTCAGCCCAGACTGGCACATTTTCCTATTGTGCTTTGTGCTCCTCTTCTGCAGAAAGTTTTGGTAGCGGTCTTTATTTTACTTGAGTGTGAACTGAAAATAGGTTTCACCGTGGTGGTCTGGCTGCCTATCCCAATATTGCTGCTGCCATTTAAGTCTCCCTTTTTGTGCTCATCAACAGCTAATACAGATGATGCAATGAGATTTTCATTCAAAACCAGCAGAAAAGCCCAAACTCAGTAATGATTACACTGAATTCCAGAATCGCTGTGGTTAAGATCACAACAGCTGGGCTGGGACAGCTGCATGGCTGAGTACAGCTAATGGCTCCAACACTGGCAACACGGGCACCCTGGTTTGTGGGCCAGTCGGGAAGGGGATGCCACACATGACCCTCCTCTCTCTGGTGACCAGCGACAGGACATGGAATGAAGCCACATCAGGGGAAGCTCAGATTGGACATTAGGAAAAGGGTCGTCACTGAGAGGGTGGAACAGGTTCCCCAGGGAAGTGGTCAGGGCATCAAGCCTGTCAGAGTTCAGGGAGTGTCTGGACGATGCTCTTAGTCATATGGTTTAGTTTCAGGTAGTCCTGTGAGGATCAGGGAGTTGGACTCGATGATCCTTATGGGTGCCTTCCAACTTGAGATATTCCATGATTCTATGACCCCCACACCCATAATCATGTTGCTGAGGTCACCTGGAAAAAAGTCTTTATAAGTTCATGTTACAAATGCTCCTTATCACAGCAACCTGTGATAAAACTAATTCTCTAGCAAATCACCTACGAGTGCAAGATGTTATTAAACGGGTACAAATTCTACATTCTTTCTGTAAAACAAACTACTACATTAAACTACAGATACCCCTTGTAACTGCTCTCTCACAGTATCATCCAAGTGACGAAGGGAGACAACACCAATACACCTCTGATCTACAAAACGTGTAACTGGGAAAGGAAGGAAAAAGCTGCTGTTCAGGACATAAAGTTTCACCCCCTGGATTACTCTACCTGCACAGCCCTGGACGTATCACAACTTGTCAGTAAAGGGTCATACCTGATGACCACCTCATGAGAAGCTGCGGGAACTACATGAGGCCATGCTGACATCTCCAAGGGCTCTTTGGTCAGCTGAGTACTAGAAATCTTCCCCTCACCTGTGAATACAAAAAAACTATAGCTTTTTCAATAGGACCAAAATCATCCTTACATTTTCCCTCAGTATATAAAGTCTTCCAAAGACCCCACTGAATTAACATGAAACTTGCATAAGCTTCTGCCTCTGGGCTTTAATATAATAGAGCTTTTCTCCACCACATTAAAAAAAAAAACCAACAAGAGAGAGAAAACGGCCTGAGAAATCATGGCAAAGGGATCACAGCACCTCTCTTCCTTCCCTTCCTTCTTGCCTCCTGCATGGATTTATCTCTGCTCCTGCTCCACCAAGCTTTTGCTGAGCTGGCTCAGTGCAATAACTCAGCACACGCTCTTTGCTGGGTTATTTTCCTGGAGAGCTAACGATTCCTGCCGGCCAGCTCACAATGGGCTCTGAGGCGTGCTGGAGCTGGCACCAGGGAGTATGCGGCTGGGAGTGTGGTGACAGGTAGATTCAGGCTCAGTAATTCTGCACGGCGTCCTTCAGCCTCCTGGAGTTAAAGAGTTGAACGCAGTCCCCCTTGCTTTGCTTCAGTGTGACTGGAGTTTACGGACTAAAGACCAGATAGCAGTGATGGCAAAGGGAGAACCACCTAGCCAGAATACCTGAGATGCCCTCCCTCTCCTAGCAGCTACAAAGGAGAAATGCAAAAACAAATGCAAAAAGGAGTTGCAGAGATTCAGCAGCCAGATTTATTGTCTCAGCATTTTATGGCAGTACTTATTGTTTATTTGAATTGTGAGTAGAAGACATACTGAATAGTTGCTTAAGAACACACGTGTAAGCTGGACAAAAAACCACAAGCCAGAATCAATCAGTTACATGCTCTTGGAGCAATATATAAGAAGTTAATCTGCAGAATTCCAAATTTTCCTGAAGCTGTCTCTGTACTCTACTGTCAATATCAGTCATTGGCTAGGACAGACCTGGCACTCCGATTTAATTTCTTTAATTATTATTATAGGCACTGAAAAGGGAAAGGGCTGTCACAGTCTTTTTTCCCAACCCAAAACACCTTACGGCTGCAATAATCCTGTTGGACAAAGCCAGGACTGCCATTAGCATACCGGCCCTCCAACAGGTCCTCTGAAGGCGCCTCCCTGGCGGCTCTGGGCTCCCCGGAGCCGGTGCTGTCCCTCCGGGCGGCCGGACACGCTCCTCCCATCGCCGCGCCCGGCAGCAGGGCGGCCCTTGCACGGCGGCCCTTGCACGGCAACCACGGCCAGCAGCCGGCTAAAGGGACAGCACAACCAACCAGGGCGGCAACACACAGACCCGTGTTTGACAGCTTCCTCTGCCCCCCTCCCCCCCCCTTTTGTTTTTGGAAGTTTTTTGCAGAACTTCATCTTCACCCCTCACTCCCGTTGAAACGTGCCGTGAGCTGACCCACAGCCCTGACCTCACGACAAAGGCTTTTCCGAACGAGAGTGCTTTTACTCTGTTTTCTGTCTCCAGAGAAGAGAAAACCGTTGCGGAAGGTGCCTCAGTCCCCGCCTGCGTTCTGCCTCTCCGGCCCAGCCCGGCCCAGCCCAGCCCAGCCCTCCGCCTCCCCCGCGCTCCCGGAGCGCACGGCGGGGCCCCGCTCTGCCCAGAGACCCGCCTCGGGCTCCAGCTACCGCCGAGGCTTCCAGCCCGAGCCGGGCTGCCTCCCCCCGCCCGCGCCCCCGCCCCGGAAAACCCCGGAGACCTTCAACGCCTTCCCCGACCGCCAGGCCCCGCAGGGAGCCGGTCCCGCCCAGGGAGCCGGGGGGGGCAGGGGCCGACCCTGGGCCTCGCCGCGCTCCCCTGCCCCGGCCCGGCCCGCACCTGCCGCGCCAGCCGAGCTGCCGACTGCGCCACGCGCTCCTCCATCCTCGCGCGGCCGGAAGCGGAAATGGCGCTAGCGGAAGCGTGAAGGCGGGGAATAGGCCGTGAGGGGGCTGCAGCGCCCCCGCGCGGAGTGGAGGGCCCGGGCAGCGCCCTGTTGTGTCAAGGGAAAGGCCCCTGCGTTAGGCGTTGCGGGGGTGTCCCTGTGCCCGTTGGTTTTCAACATCTAAGAAGCAGTTTTGCACCTCGCTACAGGTTTTCGGAAGGGAAAGGCTCACCCAAACCTAAGCGAACCCCTAGATCCGTGCGTGACCAGCCAGCACCTCAAAGGTGAAACATTTATGAGAAACTTCCTGGCCCTAGGGGGTGGGTAGGTAGAAAATGGGCACCTGACTTGCAATGTGTCTCTCTGAGGGCTGGCCCGTGCCTGCTGCCCGTCAACAGCGTAACTGCCCCTGTTAGCAGGGGCACAGCCAGCTCCCCGGGAAACGGTGGGAGGAAAACAAACCCAGTCAGTGCCTGTATCTCACAGGACACAGTGATTGCAAGCCTTTGGGGATGGTGGTGGGGAACGTTCCAGAGCCATGAGCACAGCAAGGAGAGGCTTGTGCAAAGATAATGGGGTTAGCAAGGCGTCAAGCAGCTCTTACCCAACTATGTGCAAAATAATGTTTTTCTGTAACAAGGAGCAGGTAAGTTACATCTCTAGCACCTTTAGGAAAACCTACATTTAGAACAAAAGGGAAAACGCCAGAAGCACCAAAGTTACGCCAGGGTATATCCAGCAGTTGCCTCACAAAAATGCCTGGTCTGAAGGATTTACAGAGCAAGACACGTTAGAAGTTACATACTTACAGCTAGTGACAGAAAAAAAACCCCATCAATTTAGGTGCCAGTTGCTGAGAAGATTCACACAAGACAAAAAGCAAGAAGGCAGGTTTGTCCAGAAAGGTCACTTTATTGGAAAAACCTAAAATGGACGTAAAACCTGCAGCCCTCCTCCCACAGCAGTGGTTTCAATGGGCTCCCCAAGTTACCTTAACAGACCCATTACAGACATGAGCTGCAGTACAAATATTAAAAGTGCAAGTATCCTGAACTTCACACCCACTTTTATGACCTGGCAGGAAACACAAATGCTTCACAGCTCACAGAATTCGTTCACAGCACTTGGGAGTCAAAACTGGCTCCCTGCATTCCCCACAGGGTACAAAATACATCACTCGGAGGAGAGTCCAATGCAGAACATCATAGAAGGTAGGGGTGAGGTTCCTTCAAATTTATTTTATTGCAGTAAAACCTCTAAAAGGTAGAGCTGTACAAAAAGTCTAAACAGCATTATTTAAGAATAACAGCACCTTACGCTGCTTTTGTTCTTATTTAAAATTCTATTTCCCAAAAATACATTCCTAAATATACAAACTATACAATCTTGTCACTTTAATGCTGGTTTCTGTGATGATATAACTTTAACCTAAGAATCTTCAAAACATCCACATACTGACAAAAGCCCTAATATACAAATGCCTTGGTACCTTCATAATACCACATAAATAACTTCAAAACCCAAACTGCATTTGTAGAATTGTCCGGAAAGCAAATACTTTATGGTGATCACACATCATCCGCAGAGAGTGTTGGAATATTTATCCTTGGCCGTGTGAAAAATGCCATTTTCTCTCTAAAAAAAGATGATCAGTTGTTAATGCAACAGAAGCCTTGCCAGAAATGTCCATCATCCACATAAAAATTTATCCCACCAGCTGTCACCATGAAGAACAGTAGCACATCCTCTCACAACCTACACCTCTTATTTACATATCAGACATGAGGCTTCCTTACAGTTAAACTCACAACACTGACCTTATCAAAAAGCCATTTCAGGAAGGCTCGTTTTTTTGCTTTCTAGGTATGTTACTTAGGGAAGCAAAGGGCTGCTTCTGTATTAAACAAAGGATTTGTGAATTTGTTGCCAGGTGGGGAATGGAGTACTGCTGGTTGCTTTGAGGTTACGTGCAGTGCTGCAGCTAGTCTCCCTGACTTTCAGACCTTATACTTTGATATAAAAATACAGAAATTTTTTGTTTAAGCAGAACAGTTTACTTCTACAAAGATTAGCCTTCCCCTTCATCATCTTAGTCGCCCATAAGAAAATCATGGTAGTAGTCAATTTTTCCTCCCCTTTACCAGTGACATGTACTTACCTGAATGACTGTACTTCCAGAGGCTCCTTCCGACTCTGCCCTCGCAGCCTGTGGACATCCTTGGCAGCAGCTCTCATCATTTTATCGGCCTTGAGCTCACACTTCTGTTCTGTTTTTTCCACCTAAACAAATAATGGAAAAGAGATGTTTGTGATTCCAGGAGGAATCATTTTATCCCAACTAAACTCTAAATATGGCAGTATTTCAGCTGCAGGTCTGAGGGGCTTGGAAACTGTTGACTCTGGAATCACAAGCCACAGAAGCTAAACTGAAGGCTTATCAGCTAACCATTGTAACGGAGAGAGCTTTTTGTAAGGTCTTCTTCCAGCTCTTTGGTAAGAATCATGGGTGCTATCTGTACCTTCTTACTATCTTCTTCATATATTTAAGGTCAGCTCATGCAAGAACGTGACAACCCACGTTCCAGCTGTTCCCCAAAGAGCACCTTGTACCAACTGACTCCTACACCTGGTGCCCTAAAAACTTCATTTCTGCCTGGTGTCAGCAAAGGTGCCCTGATAAATCACAGAAGTTGAGAAGGAGCCCTGTACATGAGGCAAAGTGTGATGTAGACAGAGAAAGGCAAGTGCTAACCATGACACACCATACCTACTACGGATTGGGAGGCTGCACTTCACAAAACAGATGGCATTGGTGACTTCTCATGCTTGCACCTGTGCTAAGGCAGGAAATCTCTGTGCTGGTAAATGCATGGGTTTGGGACTAACAGAACTCTACAGGAAGTTAAAAAGGGGTCAAACTCCAGCAAAAGTGATAATGCTTTCAAAGATGAAAGACAACTTTCATAAAAGAAAACAAAATTGTTTAAGGAGTTGTTGCAATTCTTGGTAATTAGTCCTGTCTCCTTTCCATCCCTGCCCTGCAGTCCACCCTTCAAAAGCAGAAAGACAGATACTATTAAGCTCTAAAAGCCATCATCTGACTTACAGTATCACTTCATATACATAAAGATCCTATTCTAAAGCCAAGTGTCATCCATGCACAAGTTTTATGCAGCCATTATTTCTCTTAGAAGAAGCAAGAGAGACAACTACTATCTTCCTAACCCTTCTATCTGTGGGAAGGCAGACACAGACTCTGCAGTTTGTAAATACCACCAGAATAGCCAGACACTGAAGGACTGCAGCTTCCATTATCAGTCACTTGCTTAATGGAGCTGTAAGTGGAAGACACGAGTGACTGTAGTGCTAGGGCTTCATTTCCTGACTGTCCAAAGTACCCTATTTCTCAAATCATGTTTCTCAAACATCCTGAATAAAATCCAAAGGCAGATACTACTCACTCGTTTTTCCACTAGCCTCAGCAGCAGTCGAAATCTCTCATCATCCTTCACCCACTGTGGCAACTCTTTTTCACCTTGACTTTGAGCTTGTTCCAACTGTTCCTTCAGTTCTCTCAACACCGAGATCTCCTGAACCAGCCGATCATGCCAGGTTTTTGAAGCTTGCAGGTCCAGCTCCAGGTCTAGCGAAGTGCGGATTAGGCGCTCTGTACCGAAGGATTTGATTGAAGGCTAGAAAAGAAGAGGTATGTGAACACAGTGATGAGCACTGTCCTGACCACTCCCCCATGAAGGGCCAAATACATCATGAGACCCATTTTTCCAGAACTTCTCTTAGCACAAAGCATCTCTATTGATCCTGCTTTCCAATCCATTTCAAGACAGAAAGCACAAACTCAAGCAAGTCTTATAGGTAAGTCTTTTGATTTTGGTGTTTCCACTGAATTTCTTCCTTGGCAGCTTCTCCAAGTCAAGTCTTGCTTGCACACCTTGCTCCTAACTTTAATGTCTCATCTTCAGATGCATCCACAATGCAACAGAAAAACCTGTGGTTTTTTTTTTCCAGTTAACATATTATGTTGCCTTCTGCTAGTTTCAAACACAAGCTGCCTCAAGAAAACCATCTCCTTAGGAGCTCAGCATCAGTATGCCAGGGGCATTTCAGTGACTGCCATCACAACAGACCCAAGGGTTCAATTGTGTGCCACGGAGCCACTACAACAGGGTCACCTGAGCATCCGAGACATCATTCTCCTCACTCTCTTCCCCAGCTCTTCACACATTTATTAGAAGTACTTAAGAATCTTGCAACAATAAACACAGCAAAACTATTTGTGCTACTTTGGCTCTGACAAGATGGAAAATACCAGGAACCATCTTCCTAAACTGATTGTTCTGAGTTCCAACTTAAACATTCCTGTCATATTCTGATATATCAAAGAAAATTAGTCTTGAGAGACTTCTCACACACAAAGAAAAGCTTGTGAATGAAAGCACGGGGCAACTGATTTATGTTTGCAAATTCTTCCTTTAAAACAGTTTTCTGTTTCTTGCAAGTGTCTATGCTAGAGAAAAAAATAAAGGATGTTTTTACCCGTTTCACTCTGACACTTCGTCTCTCCATTGCATTTCGAACGAAGGGGGGCTTTTTGGATAGCGTTGAACTGTCACTATCACTGCGATTCAGCTGAAAATGAAAGTGAAAACCACATATTTTTCATGAAAGAAATACAAGCAGTGCATACACACAGCATTAGCAAGATCAGAGGGCTCTGTAAGTGATGTAAGCAGAACTATGAAGTTTTGTGAGATGCTACAGCAGACAGCTGCCACCCCAATCTGAGTGCTCAACATGCAATCCATTTGGCACAGCCAGATCCTGCCACAAGCTTTGAACTCTGTCCCTTTTTGGGAACAGGCTGCACGGAAAGAGACACAGTAAGTTAGGTTATGATATTGGACTCTACCCCACTGCCCTCCTCCTGTGCAAGTAACTAGGCTGGGCAAGACAGCCTAGAAAAATAACCTCTAAGTAATAAAATAATAATAAAACAATGTACTCTTTTCTAGCATCTGCAAAACATGGGACTATTTTATTAGAGATTGCTATTTTCTCCAGTCACCTGTACTTTAAGCTACTGGTGCAAGAGGTAGGTTTACCTGTAAGCTATCCCCCAGCTTAAGAGTTGTCATGGTACACACATACAGCCTGCCTTCTTTTGCGATTGTCTCTAGGCCCTTAAAAAGAGCTCAACTCAAGTAGGGTTTAATTTCCTTCTCATGTTCCTTCTCAAAGTTGGGGGTGAGGGGGAACAGGCATGTGGGACCTGCATGTGCTGGGACACAGTACCTTTATCACCCAAGCACAGGCCACTGCTGCAAATTAAATAAGGTTTGTTTCTATGGAAGCACCTGCTTCTGAGTCAGAGAAAACATGCACATCAAATTTGGCTCAGCTGTATTAAGAGCATGCCCACTTAGGACAGGTCATGCATGATAAAAGGCAGTGCTTGCTTGTTTGCCAATTCAATTTAAAAAGTGAGTTATTTATAGTTAAGGCTGACCCTCAATCCAGGATATAATTATGAACAAACATTTCAAAGCAGTGGAAGTGACATCTTGACCCAGCACATGGCCTGTTCAGTTACCTTCAGACACAGCACACTGGAGACTCACAAGCTTCCATGATTTTTTGATGACATCATCAGGAACTTACCTTTCCACTTCTATCAAAGTTTCATGTTCACCTCATCTAAAGTGAGGTGGACACAGCTAACTCAGTTCAAGTTAGCAAAGAACAGTCGTAAGCATCATGAAAGGGTTTGATAAGCAGCTTATTCATCATGCTCTTACAGCAGCCCTTCCAGGTTAGTTTGAGCATCTCAACATGCTGCATATATGACAAACATATGTGCACATATACATTTTAGAAATTTGCGCTTAATACTATTAGTTCCAAGGAAAGATATTGTTTAGGAGGGAGCAACTTGTGAAGTCAAAGGGGGAGAGAAGAAAGCAGTGTCAGGTCTCTGTGAAAAATTCAGACTAAGTGAACATTGATATCATGCATCCATTAATGCAAACCAGCATTTTTAACCACAGGATTGTATTTTCCTTACCCGACACACATACTGACTTTGTGGTCCTGGTGAAAATGTTTTTGAGCGGATGATAGTGCTACCTCTGACAAACTGAGTTTGGGGTGGATTTGCTGCTCTTTTGTCTTTTGGACGAACTACAGTAGAAGACTGTGCAAGGCTCTCTGTGTTTGTCTCTTTATCCACCTGAAAGACAGATACTGCAGTGTTAATCCCAGCTTGCCATCTTACTGATGACACATACCCAGGGCTGTCTGACAGCCACCTGTGATACCTCTCTGCTTTCAGTCCCAGAGGCATCACGTTCAAAACCAGATACTCTTTAGTCCTTTTCATGAAGGGTGTCCTGACACTTCACTCTGAACTCGGTGGCTGTTACATTAACTTTATCACTCCCTAAGGGCTCCGCATCTATTGATCGCTGCACAACACAATTGATTCCAACAAGCTTTGCCTGTTGATCCAGGACATCAATGTGACCTGGCAATCCCACACAGAACACAGGTATGATTTTAAAGACCACTCCCTTAGTTGTTGCGCATCTGCAGCAAAGCCCCGAATCACTGTATGTATGTGCACAGAGAGCACATGTACATCACACGTTTGTTAGACTACAACTACGTTCAGAATTAAACAAGGTCAAAGCCACTGTCACATTAATGAAAACAGTTCTCACGGGCAGCAAAAAGGAGGCATGAAAGGATGCTATATTAACTGTGGGACAAAGTGGTCATGTAGAGTTATTAAAAAGATTTCAGATAGCTAAACATTTAAATATCAATGATGAACTTTCAGCTAACTGCTGTAGCCTTGCTCAGCTCAACAGCAACCCAGTCAGCTGAGCAATGGGAAGCTTAACTCATCTTTCTGTTCAAAAGGCTTTACCTTCACTGCTATTTCCATGTGCAGCTGGGAATTCAGACTTTCTTCTGTTTCCCACAGCGATTTTCCGGCACAGAATTCCTCCTCCTCTGCTTCATTTTCACTGATCTCATCCTGTTCTTCCCGATCAGGAACCTCTTCGTCTTGCCTGTTAAGAACATCATTATTGACCTGGCCTATTGTGCACAATACTCTGGTGTTGCAGCAGGAGTTACCTCCTGTAAGCTGCTGGAGAGAAACGCATCCCCAAGGCAGCCAGTTGTACCTGGCAGGTCCTGCAGCCACTGAGGTTACACAAACACAGGCTTTTAAGGGAATAATTGAAACTGGAGTGAAGCTGCACTAGAAGGCAACCATTACAGCCAAAAACTTCATTCTGATCTTGCTTCAAAAGAAGCAAGCTGAGGGTTCAGCCATGTGGTCTGAGCTTAAGTTGAGTACATCTTAAGGGGAGCTCTCAGGATGCCATTAATCTTAGTTTTAAAAGTGATGCTGGACAAAATTGAAGCACTGTTTTAACATGCTTTTCAGCTCCTTTGAACTCACAGCTGGCTTCTCCATCAAACCCATTGGTCAGGCTTGCTTTTTATTTCAAATGTTCGGCTTCATTAATAAAATCTGAACCAGAACCATGTAAACAACAGCCAAAATTAATATTCAAGCAAAGCTTTGCACCATACAGTGGAGCTTTCGTGGATCTCCATAGAACAGTGTACAAAAAACAAAATTAGCGTAGTCCTATTGACTATTTTTAACATTCATCATCTTTGTTCTCACTTCCCAAGTACAACTGCCAGAACAGAAGAAACAGGATTTTTCAACAAAACAGAGAGAGACAGAAACAGCCTCCCACAGCTCTGTATTCATCTGCCTTTTTCTCTGCACATGAATCCCCAAATGCTCTGATCATCCCACAGTGCTAAGATGGTGGGATACTACCTACCAGCTCTCTCCACTAGTTAAAGTGCTTCTGCTTTCCTCCAGTTTCTTCTCCACAGCTTCCAGTTCAACAGCTGTTTGCTCTAAGAGTGCTGAGACGGAGTCCTGAGGAGATCAAGAGGCTTCTTGTGAATATAAGACTCACAAACTGCAAAGCGCCCAGCCTTTCTGGTCAGAACAGCCCCAACCAGCTTTCCTTTGGTGACCGGAGAGAGTTGTAGTCTCTGCACCTGCGTTGTTCAAGCAGCCTACTGCACATACAGTGCTCAGTCAAGCCTGTGTGAGCGTACCTGGCCCACCTCCCCCAGTTACCTTAGCATATGCACGTGTGCAGATATAGGCTGAGCATATTGCATGCCATGCACGTGCAAAGGTAAGTCCGTATCTCAACTTGTTCAGCAAGTTCATTACAGCAAGGTGAACTGTCTAGTGGGAAGAAAGGCAAGAGCTCACACACCACTTACACCAGACCACATACCACATCCCTCAGCTTCGTGAGGAGCAGATTTCAGTAAGTATTTAGCCCAGGACAAGGGCATATCTGTAATCGACATTTTAATTACTTTGCTGCACTTAATGACATTTTCAAGTTCTAAATATAAACACACCAGCCTTCACTTCTCATCTATTGTAACAGTCCTTCACCCACATAAACCCTCTCATTAGTACTGTTTAGAAGAGATTTGTTTGATTTCACTAGTTGTTCTTACTTTTTTTTCAGTGCAGGGTACTTCAGAGGGAATGTTTCCTTGTTTACTTTTCCTAGTTTGCTTCTGCAGATACTTATAACTAAGGAGGTTATACCAACGGGTTGATTTCTCTCCGGATCTACATATTTCAGCAAGGCTAATTTGTGCTCCACCCTATTGAGAACAAAAAACACAGTTTTGGTGTAATATTAGAATGAACCATTACCACATCAATAAGAAGGAATGAGAGCAAAAATCCAGGACTAGTGGACTTTGGCAAGTTTGACAAAGAGAAAAATTGCCCTGTTCATCCCCATTTCAACAGCACTAGTAATGCTTTATGTTTAACTATTTTTAATATTATCTAGGACTTCCAATCCAAGTAGCAAATGCTTTACTACAGCTCCTGTGTACAAGAATCCAGAAGTATGAACAGTGCTACTGCATGCAGGATAAATTACAGCCAGAGCTTCAAAGAAAAAGAGAAAGGAACAGGAGATGAAGACTCCCTTTCAAGAAATCTGCAAGGCTGACAAAAATCACTGCCTCAGGCTGAGATGCTTTAGTTTTGTATATTCCATTCCTCTTTATCTGCCTTGTCATTTTTTACTGCCTTACATTTAGTATGCAACCTGACATATTCAAAACCAAAGTAAAACTGATTTGCAATTTATTTAATCCATGTCTGAGTGGACTCCATTGCACCAGCCCAGTCCAGCAGACTGCATGCTGAGCACACCTCCTGCAAGTTAGTGTGCTCCCACCTGGAGTTCAGGTGCTATACGACCGTGCACACTGCCAAAAGAGAAAAAAACCATTTGGAAAACAGATGCTTTCCTGAACCAAAGTGTGCTTCGCAAAGCAAGTGCAGGAAGAAATGCAGAAGCACCATAAAACATGTACCACTCCAGCCAAGGGAGATGCTATGGAACATGTGCAGGACAAAACAACAACTTTTCTGTAACTTAATGGTTGCTTATGTCCCAGCTCAACACACCCTACTTGTGTTCTGGAGAACAATATTCCAGAAATAGTTCTATTACAGTCAGCTTGCTCAGGTAATACTTAACAACAAAAAAGCTCTTCTAAAAATAGGGAGCAGCTGGCTATGGCAATACTAGCACTCAAAAAACTACACTCACATGGATTTTAATAGTGTAGATTAATAGCAGTCTTTAAAAAAAAAAATCCTTTAGAGATCTTTAATATTCTACAGCGGCTTCCAAATTCCTGTAAGAAGTCCATTCTCAATTACATTACAACAAATGTTTCCAAAAGGAAGAAAAATAGGTGGAGTTTCACATTACATTGTGAGAGAAGGGAAATCTAGTAGTCTGACAAAGTTAACAGTAGTTCTCGTTCTATTTATCTAATAGATTATTTTTTTTCCTGATCAAAATCGTTACTGCAAAGAACACTATCTGGGACAGATCATATAGCTAAGGATTATCAAGAAAACTTTCACAGAAATTGTCATACTTCAAAGTTTAAAATTTTGTCTAATTCAAAAGAGGAAACAAACACAAAGATATTAAAATAGAGATTAATACTAACCAAACATTCTTCAAGGTGAGACTTATCTACAGTGCAAACATCGACTCTTAAAGTCTTCTGGCGTAACGCCGGGTAAGAGATAGAAACCCAAAATACTTCGTTGTACACAAGATTGTCTGAAGCTTCCACTGGTCTTGTGCGAAACAAGCAGCTTGTGCTTTCTGAACAGGGCAGGACAGCCACGCGAATGTTCCTATCGAAAAAAGCGTTGCAATCAGTACTACCGTACAGGTTTGCAGCTCCCTCCATTGCAACAGCTCCATAAATCTGTAAATGAAATTCATCCTAAGCGCTGTGGACATTACTGTCCTATCCTATTCTTTGGAATATCAGTCAACCAAGAAAAAAGGAACATCTTATCACAACATCAGAGACACGAAGCGGCACGAGTTGCCGTAGACTTCGTCCTTCTGAATCTTGCAATCGAACGTCACAGAATTATATTTTACATGGTTGTTTATGTCTGTGCAACTTGTCACGCCGCTAACAGACCCTTTTGTAGGTAGAAACAGCTATGCAAAAATGAATCAAATTTTTGTCAGCTTATTCAGCACATAGCTGAATTTAAAAAAACTTGTGCCTAGAGTGAGTCTAATAGAAGCTGTACATTTCCCCATACATGCATCTGTGCAGGTGTCCAAAGATCAGTTCTGTAGCAGAACAAACGCCCCCTTTCCACTCGATGCAGTTGCTCTGGACACTGCTACAGCTAAGAACATTGCTGGCTAGTGCTAATTCCAGGCAAGTCTTTTCCTAGCAAATATAGACCTTTGAGGAAAAAACCCTGCATCTTATTTCAGTCTGTGGGCTTATTAGTTCATAAATGTTGCTACACATATTGAAGTGTAGAAGCATTTCAGAAAGTGTGAACAAAAAAAACCCAACATCTGTTTAATTCCCACTGGAATCTCATACAAATACTTCAAGCTTATTTCACCCACTTACACTTTTTGATCTTGTTGTAACAGCAGTGCTGGAACATTACTCAGCTGGATGACCAGTATCGCAAATTGTTTATTTTTGTCATCATATCTGAATTGGAAATACACAAAAAAGCACTATTATTAGAGAATTCTGCCTTGGACTCCACGAATGAGTATTCCACTTGTTTCATTAACACAAACAAACAACACAAAAAAATTTACAAACAAGACAAAACTGTAATGGGACCCTGGCTTGCCTATAGTTTAGAACAAAACCAGTTTCATATTACACGAAATTTTGCTACCAGAACATCTGGAATTTAGAACAGTCCAGAACATCCAAAACTTAGGAACTCAGACACTCTGCTTTTCCTGGGGTCTAGTTAAATTGCTGTCTTGTAACTAAAACCTTTTGAAAGACCTTATAGAATGACTGTAATATAAAAAAGTTACGAGTAGAAATACTTGAAGTACAACAGCGAAGGTGTTATGGGTAACCACTGTTTTACCATTGATGGCCAAGACAAGAGAGTTTTGCACTACTTATTTTTCCTCAAATCATAAATAATCTTCCACTAAGTAATTTAAGGAAGATGCCTCTGTTGCTACCTTCCTACACCTTACCCCACTACTTGTGGGATTCAGGCATGGACAATGATTATGATTGCCCTTTACTCTCGGTAGTTTTTCCCCCACAAGCTGTACACTAATGGAGACTGCAAGCCAGCAAAAGGCTTTCTCCAACCCAGCACTGTCAGTGCTCCCATTGCTGGTTTGCACCCTCATACCACACTGTCACCAGTTGATTTCCACTTACACGAAAGAGGATAACTGGGCCAAGGACCTCCTAGAGTCAAGTGTAATTCTCAATTACACTACAGAGAGGGCATTACTTAGTTAATACTAACAGGACAGGACAAACAAGGTAAGAAAACAGAAAGCACTATCTTTTAAATCCCATATATCATTCTTTCCATTTGAAGGAAAATCCAATAAAAATGTGTAGGGCTTACCTCATTGCAATTTGCACTTTAGCTGTCCCAACTGCTTCTGTATCATCACTGTCAAACACCATCACTTCTGACACACATGGTCTGAAAGAAATCAAAGACAATTAAGGACTTGATTTCCCTCTCATCGAAGTGCTAGCATTTAGGTGATACAAAATCTTTTCCCTTCCATTTAGAGGCTGGGTATATGGATTTTGTAAAATTAGCAGCTAAAAGAAAGCCCATTTAAGAAGTGCAATCATCCTTAGATGTATGTATTACAGTGCTTATCAGCAGAAAGTCATATGCCTTTCCCCTTCACTGCCAAAAAAGCCACACAAAAGACTGCAAAAATAAGGCAGTGGGGGATTTTTAAAGGGTACCCTTGACTGGATTTTAGTAAAGACAGCTGACTGCCCAGCAAGAGAAATAAGACTTAACAACTGCAATCCTGTTCTGCATCATAACAGCAAAACATCTCAAGTTTGATTAGATTTAAGTTATTCCTTTGTTTCTTTAAGAAATCAAACTTCCCTAAGCACATTAAAAGTGACAGACTACACTGACTGGTCTTCCTTGAAACAGCTACCTGCATCATTTTCCTCCCTATGTACTCCTCCAAAGTTTGATGCATTGAAAGTCTCAAAAACTACATTCATTGTCTAATTGACTCAGAGGCTATGCTGTAGCACATTAAAACAGGATTAGCATTCTTCTAAGTATTTTCCATATTACTTAGCACTCTCTTGTATTTCATTACATTTCAGCTACAGAGGACAAACGCATTGCTCATCCTACCCTCACCATTTATTATAGGCATCAAAATGATACTGTAGGCATTATGAAGGTTGGTAAGTCAACAACCCAAAGAACTCTTCAGGAACATCAGATGTGCGAGTATGCATGGGATGCCTTCTGTAATTGTCACATGCTATCCCTCCTGCCCTCTTCGCAGAGCTCCCTATCCCCTTAAGGGGACACGGAGACCATAAGACACCCAACTGTCTGCCTGCCGGGCTGGGCCCATGAGGTCTATCTTACAGAAGCATTGCAGATTCTTGTCAAAGTGAATTGTGCTGTAAATGTAAAAAATTACTGGTATATCTAGAGAATTAATGAAGGTCACGAACAAATGAGTGAATGGGGGGAATATGAGATGAACAGTTTTTCACCTCTACAGTTATGTCTTGCAACAAATGACCCCATAATTCATCTCAATGCCAACAAACACAGTAGGAAAACCCGTATTAGATGCAGCCAAATGAGGTATCAATAAGATCAGCACCTTCCAGTGAACTTTTTGTCAAACCACCCCAGACAGCTTTAGCAAGCAGTAACGGAGGTCCAAAAACCCAGCAAGAGCAGTGACGCCCAGCTCTGGCTCTAAGCTATGCACTTAGGGGGAAGAAGTCCTGCAGAAATCACAAACTGGATCCAAGCACTCAGGAGTTGCATCGCAGTGCATACACATCCATGAGGCAGTTCAAGGTGCTTCTGCTGTCTGCCTTGAACATCCCAAAGTCCTTGCGTTGACTGAGGGCTGTCATTGACACCAGAACGGCTGAGTGACAGGAGGGGAACTTCACACCTGACAGATGGCTCTGCCACCCTCGTCAAGGCAACAGTCACAGCTTACCAGCACCTTCACAAACAGACCAGCTGTTCAAATAGTTCTCCATGAGCTTGCTTTCAGCTACTTCTATTATGGGAAGCATGGGTCACTTTGATAATCAAATTCAGCCTGCTCGTAGTTTTTTTCAGAAGTACTAAGAAATCCGAGATTGAGAACTTTAGCGACCAAATAGAAAAAAAGCATTATTCCAGCTAACTCCTGTGTGCAAAGCTGAGTCATTAGCTTCTTCCTAGAGAGAGATCTGATGTCTACCTTTGTACAGATGCCTCATATACCCCGCTATCTCCAGCAACAGATTCATCAGACACTGCAGCTGACACACAAGCCACCTTCAATGCCGTCCCTCCAGCTGTATTTATACCTATCAGAGAAGCACAGAGGAAAATCAAAAACAAGTGTTAATGAAAATGAACTGTCTGGATCAGGAGCAGCTTTTTTTTTTTTCTTATCCTCCCCCTGAATTGCATTTTTTCCCCACCCAAGTATTGTTAAGCAACGGCACGATTCTGAAGACAGAGAAGACACAAGTCAGGTGGGCTGTGCTCAACAGCCACCACGAGGTTAGTGCTTCAGGAACGTCCCCAGCTGCCCTGGAGACCAAAAAGCCCCTGGACAACCAGAGGAACAGCCTATGCGGTGGAGGTAAGAGCAGCGCTTCATTGCACCGTCAATGCCCATTTAATACTTGGGTCCTGCAGTGGCGTACCCACAGGCTCAGGTTACACACGGGTTGTGCTGAGTGTGTTACAGCTAGCTACCCCCAGCACCTCCATGGGTGCAGGTCCTCGTAAGCAACGCAAGGAGAGGCTTTCAAAGCACTGGAAAGGCAGGGAGGTGCCCACAACAAGATGAGCAATGTGCAGAAGATGCAGAACTTTTGAATTCTAGTGAAATTATAAACATGAACCAAGAAAACAGCTCCTACTGCAAGTCACCCTTAAGCAGGCAGTAGGCTGCCTGGTCCTAGCTACCCAAAGAGCAGCAGCTGCACGAACACTACTGACCAAGCTCTGGCCAAGTATGGGTTATGCGTAGGGGTATATCCCACCTGGAGAGCTTCCCACCAAGTTTAGCTTCAAGGAGGGGGGACAGCAGAAAACCACCACCCACCTACCCCTAAACCCAAAGGTTAGTGTACACAGAACAGCAGATAGGTCCAGACAGACCAGGTTAACTAGCTAAATGTGGAGAGCAAGAGAGATTATAGAATTTAAAGTAGCAGTCACATGCAAAAATGCAGGGAAAAGGAGATAGGGAAGAGAAACCAAGTTGAAAGCAAGGACTTTTGCACAGAGATGTCATCTCACTTAGATTTCTTGTGCTACAAAACAGGGAAACATCTGCAAATTCTGCACCTTTTCCCTTGAGCCATCACATTTCCACAGATCTATGCTTCAGCTGAGAGTCTGGAGAACTCCGTCTGCCAAGGTGGCGATGAGGGCTGGGACGCATCCTGCTCTTGGCTCTCCCTTTCCTTGGTGCACCTGCTCCGAGGGTGAGGAGGTGCCGCGTTGTCACACTGGGAGCAGCTGTAACCCCATAGCAGAAGTGCAGCAATGCACTCCTCTCCAAGGGCCTTTCATCTTTCAGAAGTGGTCCCTCTTTCCTGTAGCATTAGGAAAGCACGTGCCCCCAAACTAGTATATTGTTTCCATCCCATATCTTCTTTATTACAAAGCAAGTATGGGTCTGTGATTTTGGGTTTTTTTTGAGGGGGGGTGTGTGTGTGTTTGCACAGTCTCACAAAGCCCTTTAAAGAATTAAAAACACCTTTGAAAAAACATTGGCGCAAAAACTGTGCAAGCTCAACATAGGGTTATGGAATAATATAAGGACTTGCTCTGCAATCAACAGTAGAGGGTGCTACAGGTAACACCAATATATTCAGTGCACATGTGCAATTTGGGCCCATTTATCCATGTATTTTTTGACACCACCACTGAATGGTACTTTTCATCTTGGTATTCCCATGAACTGTAGGATAGAAATAAATGTCCAGACCTTTTGCCCATAGGCCAAACCACATGAATAAAAGTTAGCATCTGTAACACGATGTATCAGTCGTTAACTGAAACAAATGGATCCATTTAATACTGGCATTCACAGTTTAATCCCTCCTCCCTCCTACTGTGTGCAAGGGCCTGGCCCCTGCTGCACTCCACTTACCCTGGGCTATGCTGGAGGGATAAAGGCAGGGTCAAAGCTATGTCTTTTCTTTCCTCAGAGCTGCTTTGTATGCCTCATTCCATGGTTTTAATGTGAAAATAATTTCCTCCCCACTGGCTGGCTTTCTAAAGCAAATTGTTTGAGTTTTATGCACTGCTCCCAGAAATGCCACTCCATGAATCCTTCTGCATGAGACTCCTCACCAGGAAGGACACCGCAGGTAAGACTCCAGCATGCTCAACCTCTTTGTCTCCTTCAGTTGCCAATGCCATTTAGTCATTGCAACCCAGAAAGTCTTCATTTTTGACCACTTCACCCAAGCACCTTGCGGCCAAGGGGGAAAAATACAGAGGGTGCAGAAAACCCGGCAATGAAGTGGGTATCTGTACAGCAGAATGCTAAAGTATAAACCCAAATAAAGATGAATGGGTTCCCTGAAAAGGATTCATCACAGGATCATAGAATGGTTTAATTCCAACCCCCCTGCCATGGGCAGGGACACCTCCTACTAGACCAGATTGCTCAAAGCCTCATCCAACCTGGCCTTGAACACTTCCAGGGATGGGGCATCCACAGCTTCCCTGGGCAACCTGTGCCAGTGCCTCACCTCCCTCACAGTAAAGAATTTCTTCATGAGATTAATCACGCAGCCATCCTTTTCCTTACCTTTTTTTGCAAAGGACTTGGAAGCTCAGCCCTGCAAGTCTTACACACACACTGAACCTCTAACTTTTTCATGTGGCTAATTAACAGAAAATTTGGATTTTCTGTTTTAACTCTAAACAGGTATCACACTAAAAATAGTTTATGGAAGACTTCAGAAATGACTCAACTCTCTTCTATATTTCCAAGCAGGCAGATAGCACTTCCTGTGTTTTTTCACCTTTTTTCCCCCACTCATACCAAGAGTTTAAAGTTTGTTCTACACTCTCCTTCCGTGGGCTCTCCTGGACACACCATGACAAGGCCCTGCAGCACCATGTCATGCACTGTCCTCACATCTGTGCCGCTTCCTCGGAGAATGCCAGACTCTGCCAGATTCCAGGTTTTGCTATTAGTTTCACCTACATTGCTCAGGTATCACTCAGGTGAGAGAGGAAACCTTATTTTAGCTTCAAAGGTAGCAGAGGTTCTGCTCTAACAGAAATAAAAAGCAAATCCCTCAGATACATACTATTCAGCTCTACTTACAGGAACACGTGAGCATGCTTTGCCCATGAGGCCAAGTACCGACCACCCCAGATCCAGCCACCGCGTTTCGCGTGTTACACTGAACCCCCATCCAAAATACCCAAGGAGTAAAATCTCATCTCGTTATTGCCCTGAAATAAACTACTTATGGTGATTATTTTGTCTGCTGACTGGCTAACAGCAATAATCACTTAATCTGCTTAACACCTGAGCTTTCACTTTAACAGCCCTGACAAATCTTGAAGAGCTAAAAAGGTTAGAACTAATCAGCACCCAGTTCTAATAAGAATAATTACTGTTTCCCACTCAAATGCATAATACCTTTTGCTTGTAGGAAAATGGTAGCTCAAAGGGGAAGAACTGCATGCATGTCTTTTATTGTATTTTAAATAGTATCAGCCTTCCTAATGCAGAAGGCAGTGGTAACGTGGTGCTAGTTCCCTTTATTCACATGAGCTGTTTTATAATCCTACAAAAACCAGAAACAAACTGCATTGCTGGTTCATATGGCGAGAGCTTGCACGTTTATATTGCCTTTAAAGCTCTTCTTCGCTGCAGTTAGAAATCCAGTCATTTCACTCATCTCCGTTGGATTTAACCCAAGTACAGTTGCAAGGGCTTCAGACAGCCCTAGCACGAGTGCCCTGACTGCTGCCTACTGCTTTCCATCCACTTCAGCCCAGCCTTCATTCTGAAAAGGGATGAACCCTTCCCACCCACCAATAAGCCATATGCATGTATGAGAACATCCACTATCTCTAAATGTCTTATTTTATCATGCTCACAATCTAAATATGTTTTTGTTGCTAAGAGACTATCCCCCTCAAAACAGCACAAATTCAAGCACAGCCTTGACATGTCTGCTCAGCTGAGGTTAATAAATTCATTGCCACTGATTTACTGGGAACCAGAGCAAGACGTTGTGTATGCTGAGGTGGCAGGGAAGGATTTTTATTATCATTTGTTAACTATTAAACTAAATGCCTTTCCTAGTCTTCTTCAAAAGCTTGGCCAAAATGTGTCAATATGGCATTACATGCCGCCCAATTTCAGACCCAAAACACTAGACAACATTCTGAATAGTTAAGTGCATCCCACTACAATCATTCATATTTGCACATTAAATCCCTGTAATTTGTGTACACATGCATATAAGCACAATAAAAACACACCTAGATAGAGTCTTCTGTAAGACTCACCAGATGAGCAGTATTTTTTGAGTACAAATTAAAATACCAACCCTTTCTCCCAAGCCAGGTAGAACAGACAGTTGAATACACTTTTCAACACGAAGATATCAAGATGACTGACAGCTTTTGAAATACTTGCTTCTCAATGCTTTATAAACTACATTAAAAATAAATGCATGCACGTGCATGCAAATAGTTTGTTACTATACCTTGACCTAGATGTTTATCTCCTGCTCTAGGCTCTTCCAGTCTAGAGTTGCCACTCCCGGTGTTTAGGGTGAGTTCTGAGAGATTTGTACTTATCTCTGCATCATCAAAATCCATATGGCTTGAAAAGGCATCACCAGTTAGGAGTGGGTCTATCACCAGTGGAGAGCAAGGTGGAGATGGAGAAGAGAGAGATGACCTTGGAGATAGCGATGTCATGGATTTTGGAGTACCCGACAATGATCTCAGAGCCTGTATGCGACTGGTGGTATCTGCTTTGTGAGTTTTCGCTACTTCGTTTTCATGAATAGTGGTGATACAGCTTGATGGTCTAAATCCAGTGGCTCCTTCTAAGAGCAAGTCAAGCTTGTTTTGATAGTCCGAGTCCAACTGCTCCAACTGCTCCAGGTGCTCGTAGTAGAGATCAGTGAAACTGGCTGAGGTGGACGAGTCCTGGCTAGAGGTGGCAAGAGATCCTCTGCTAGATGCAAGAGAACCAGGGCTGCTGCTCGAGGAGAGGGAAAGCATGCTGGTGGAGAGACTGAAGGAAACAAGTCAGAAAACCATTATACTGTATCTCCTGGTTTCTTAGGGAAGCACTGCAATGCCACCAAATCTCTAAGCCCACATGGCACATTGTTTTGTTAGCTCAGGACATATGCATTAGTCTCCACAACAATCCAGTCCACCCAGTGGAAAAGTTGGGTGACTTTTCAATAAAAATATAGTTCATACACATTTTTCTACTCACCATATCAACATCTTAAGAGTCCTTATTTAGCCAAAACAACTCTAATGAATAGTTTCAAATCAATTAAAATTAGTGACAACATCCTCGTCCCACATCTGTCTGGGAAAAAAACATCTGTAGTTCTTGTTAATCTCCAAAGCAGACCACAAAACCCAACAAGGCCCACGCAAGAAGATTAAGTTATTGCAACCAACTGTCTGTCTGCATGGAAATTTTCTTCCATTTGCCTCAATCTTGGACCTCCAGCCAAAAGGCAGTGTCACAGCTGCCTGAAGCTGGCCCTCAGCTAGCAGTTACCAGATCGCAACAGCCAGCAGTTACCAGAAAACTGGCAGGATTTACCTACGTGAAAGACTGCTACATGGAATCCAGGGCCAGGAGAGCAAGGGGAAGAGCTGGGGCAGGGCTGTGAAATCAGTTCACACAATCCCTAGAGATCTAGTTTCAGAATATAACTGACAGCAAAATTAATTTTAAGCAGGTGCTGAGTAGAAGTCTGTTCAGATGAGAAAGCCCAGACACCACAGCACACTGTTTTCTGTTCAGAAGACCCAACAAATCCTCCAGTACTGACTGCAACAGATACCATCCCTAGAAAATCCATTTAAACCAACTGTCCTGCTCCAGATATTAAATACCTTCCTTGTTACTGACTGTTTAAAGACCCTTAACCCTCACTTCAGATAAGAATTAGCTATTGAAAAATTTCTGCATATGTATAAGTGGCTTAAGTTGCTCCACGGAAAAACAGTGAGGATGTTAATAAACCTAATAATCCCTTATTTATTATTTATGGGGTAAAAGCCAGAAGCTGCATTCGTATAATTATGCCCATGACCTTATGCGAAAAAGGCAAATATGCAGAATTTAGTACAATTTTGGCACAAAATGTCTTCTGCATTTGTATGACAGATGTGCACTGCATCATGTTTGTTCAAAAAAAACTTGTGTGAAACATAACTGAAACGTGATAAATGTTTTTGCATTTTGGCAGTATATATAGATCTGGCGAGGACTAATAAATTTACAGCTTTTCAGTGTATTTCACTATTAAAAGGGAGGGGGTTTTAATTAATCTTTTCCCTACCAACAAACTGGGCTCAACTTCATTTTGTGCATACCTTTGAATGCCAGACATTTTGCATTATGGGGTTAATAACAAATGCTTATTATTATGAAGGAGCATGCCAAGAACACTGGGCACATAGTTAGGAAGAAATTAGTTTCACATGCTTCTTGGTCACCTCAAAAGATCCCTAATCAGCTAGATGAAATGAAAATATGATGCATTTCCACTGCATAAGAGCATCACAGATAGCTATTCTCCATGGTGGCTTATTTACATGTCAGTCTTGCACTATGATTTCTTTCCAGTCTTTTCGGTGTCATCTTCACAAAATGAAACAGAATCCAAGTGGAGCAGAAGCTACAAACAGAGTAAATTCAGTATGCACTGATGGGAAAAACCTCAACCACACAAAAACCCCAAACAACTCTCTTCCTAATCAAAAAGATAAAACCAGAGTTTTAGCTAATCGTGATTTGGCCTTACTGCCTGCAGTCATGCATTTGTCTAGAAACAGTAATTTTATGCTCTTCCAAAACTACAGCCTGAACAATCAGACCACATTATGACTGCAGAAACACTTCTAGATACCATATGAACCACAAGAGATTCAGGGAAATCTCAATACATTGTCTACATTGCAAGCAACAGCACACTTGGACTTAATTTAGAGAAATATTATCATGACACTCCTACATTAACATGTAGTTGCATTACTAAGATTCACTTCACCTGCTGTGTAAGCACTAAGCCATCTGTAACATACTTTATTAATATAATACTTCAGTAATTCAAACATAAGTAAAAAAATCTCATCTATCCTTAGTCCAAAGTAGAAGGGATTGGGGAAACTCCTTTTGTCAGACAGAGGCACCACCATGAGGTTATTTATCCCATTCTAAAGCACTTATCTAAACTGAGTGGGATGTATAATCCTCGACTTTCCACTGACTACACAGGGGTCCTAAGTCACTACTGTAACTGAAAGGCCTTTTAGACCTCTCAGCTGGGAGATGGAATTGTTAGCAAAGAAAGGCAGTTACACCATGTGCAGTTAAAGCACCTACAACTTCAGTAAACGTTACATACCTTTTCAGCTGAGTGTGTAACATTGCAACTAATCGTGTTGTTTCTTCCAGTTCTCGGACTAGCTGATTTCTTTTGCTATTCAACTTCAATCTAAGAGAAGACACAAGAAAAAGATGAGCTAAAGCAGCATTTGCTGTTTAAAATGAGGAGTAAAGGAAAATTCTATTTTTTCTATGAAATCCTACAAAAGTTAAGAATACACAGCATAATGTGGGATAGAATTTGGTCAAGATGCGTAGGTGTTTACCAACTTCCAATACTTTTAAAAACGTGGAACTCAATCCTGAAAACATTCACAACAGGGAAAATAATCACAGCTGGTACTGTAAAAGTTAACGTTTCTAGGATCAGGCCTCAAAAAAAGTCTGGCAGATTTTGCTTGTTATACAGTATTGTGTTCTTATATTACCTGCGCTAGTAAAGGTGTAAATGCTTTCATTTGCTTTCGGTAAGGCCCATGGATGACTAAGGTTTACATGATTTAGGTATTAACCATCTCATTATGGCTTTACATGAATTATGGACTTCAGCAACATCCCAGTTTTATTTCACACCTGAATTGGTTTGAGACACAAACATGTGCACTTGGGTGCTCATTCTCTAACTTAACAGGCCTCCAGACAAGAAATCCTTCTCCAGAAACATGCTATTTCTTTGGCACACTAGAACGGGACCATATTCCTAAAAATCACAAACGGAAGCGTTCCTCTTACGGCAAGACTAGAAACATTTGTTGAACCACAGATATTTCAGACTGGTAAAAGTCCTGCAGCTGAATCAGGATGACCATGAGCCACCAATGTGCCCTTGTGGCCAAGAAGGTCAATGGCATCCTGGGGTGCATCAAGAAGAGTGTGGCAAGCAGGTCGTGGGAGGTTATCCTCCCCCTTTACTCTGCCCTGGTGAGGCCGCACCTGGAGTGCTGTGTCCATTTCTGGGCTCCCCGGTTCAAGAAGGACATGGAACTGCTGGACAGGGTACAGCAAAGGGCTACAAAGATGATTAGGGGACTGGAACATCTTTCTTATGAGGAAAGGCTGAGGGACTTGGGTCTTTTTAGTCTGGAGAAAAGAAGACTGAGAGGGGATCTCATCAATGCTTACAAATACTTCAAGGGAGGGTGCCAGGAGGATGGCACCAGTCTTTTTGTAGTGGTGCCCAGTGATAGGACAAAAAGTAATGGGCATCAACTTGAACGTAGGAAGTTCTATCTAAACATGAGGAGGAACTTCTTTCCTTTGAGGGTGGCAGAGCACTGGAAGAGGCTGCCCAGAGAGGTGGTGGGGTCTCTGACTCTGGAGACATTCCAAACCCACCTGGACGCCGTCCTGTGCAACCTGCTCTAGGTGACCCTGCTCTGGCAGGGGGGTTGGACTAGGTGTGTCCAGAGGTCCCTTCCAACCCCAGTGATTCTGTGAAACACCTGAGATGCCTACAATTTTTCCAGCATGATAAAACCATGAAAAGATGATGTAGAAAACTGGCGTAGTCTGGACACTAAGCATGTAGAAGAAATGAAAACACAGAGCCACTGAGAGCGTGAATGCAACACGCCTGTTCCATATATATTCAAGAGTCTGCAGCTAAAATAACATTGCCATAGCCACCCACATTAACACATCCAGATTGTAAAGCACTTGTAGGCAATGCCTAATGCAGTATTCATCCTCACTGTACATTCCCATGAGATCTTCCCTTGCAACACAAGTAAAATTAGGGAGGACAGTTGGCATTTCTTCCAGCTAGTTCAGATTCATAGGATATTCCATGCAACTCCCACAGCCCTGTCAAATACCAGTTCCTACAGGAATCACATACAAGGATGCTCAGAACAAACAACAAATTTAAAAAATTTAAAATTCCATCTGTTGACATTTACCAGGCTCCAGACTGCACAGCAACTGTAGAAGCTGCTGCAAGGGGCTGGCTGCACACAGAAACACTGTAGTACGCTAACATTATACTGGGCTATTTTGAGCATTCCTTACATTCTCATAGAGGATCCATTTGTAGGAACAACCACCTTTCCCCACTTGGGCAGTAAGACTTGCAGGTCATTTCTGTTGGGAGATGATTTCAGCAACCTTGCAAGTAGAAACGGTCTCATTGGAAATCTGAGGGCACCCTGCTATCAGCATTCAGACAGGGGATGTTGCTGCTTGCTCCCAATTACCTCTTGTCCAACAAGGCAAGCTCTGTCCTATGCCCAGTAGCCTACCTCTCAGTTAGAGCTTTGCTCTGAGTGTCTCTAGCAGCCTGAAGGTCTTCCTCTAGGCGCCTTCTCTCCGTCTCCAGTCTCTCCACCTCTCCTCGAGTCCATTTTCTGGGGCTAATAAATCGCATTTCTTTTAAGAGCTCCTCCTTCTCATTAATTAGTATTAGACGATCACGCTCAGAGTCCAGAACGCCAGGCCAGGCCTCACTGTCAAGCTTAGCCAGTTGTATTTTCAGGTTTGCTATTCTGCAGCAAAAAGAAAGCAGTTATTCAATGAGGAGTGTCTGAGATTCACAGACACATGAAGGTGAACCATGACCAACCACATCTTCCACTGCCCTGAAGAAGGCTCTCAGCTCAGGGACAACTACCCTCGCCCTCACACCCTCCTCACCAGGGTGCTGTCAAGTGATGGCACTGCCGAAAGGCTGACATGCAGAATGGGACTTTAACTCTGGTTTGCTCCCAATGGTAAGCTAAGTCTTTAGCTAACCTGCCGTGTTCACCAGTCAGGGAACAGTATAACAGAAATTCTGGACCTCAAAAAAAAGCTGTCAGATATAGTACAGGGTGTTTCATATGCCTTACAGCTAATGACCTCACAGTACTTGGCATGGAGAGTATCATGTGGTAAATATCTGATCTTTCATCAGTTTTATGGAAAAGAACCGTATCTTCTCTGTATACAATTCAGATAGGCTGATAAAGATCGGTGGTTACTCAAAAGCTTAGAAACTAATTTTGATTTACAACAAGGAAGTTAAACATATGCATGCTGCTACTGGAAGAATCCAACTATTGACTCAACACTAAGCATTTGGGACACATTAAAGAGCTAAGCTACTTCTGGAGCAACGCCTGAGGATGTGAAGAGTCAAAGATGCAATACGATCCTACCTAAACCCAAAGCCACTTATTTGTGTGAAATTTAAAGTCTATTTTCATTAGAGGTGTCATTCCAGATTTCAGTTTAAAGTCTGTATCACTAATCCTTCAGCACCAGACCACATTATCTCAGAGAGGAAGATGATTACTAAAAGCAACAGCAATACAGATCTAAAATTTAGCAAGAGCTTTGACTGACAGCAGAGGACAGCACAGATTGTGGCAGGTAAGGAGGCTGCTCACTCCAACTATCTGCCCATTCCCAGTTTCCCAAGTATCTGAACTGCTCATCAGTTAGCTCCAAAAATGATCAACTCTGCAATGCAACGTACAGAGGGAAGCAAAAGACCAGCAGCAGGCCAGGATACAGAACCAAGGGCAGTAACGTCACTCTTCCCAA
Organism: Burhinus oedicnemus; assembly: GCA_008921705.1. NCBI lineage: Eukaryota > Metazoa > Chordata > Aves > Charadriiformes > Burhinidae > Burhinus > Burhinus oedicnemus. Next base: position 50,458 of record VFFE01004607.1, on the reverse strand, counting down.
AGGAAGCTGTCTCTTTTGGACTCGTTGACCTACAACTCTTCATGACCTGACAGGGAGATCATGGTAGTTTGGTGAGAAACAATAGTACAGCTAAACTTGAATTAGAGTTACCAAGGACTTGCATTTCTGGAACTCGCACAACCAAAAATGATTGAGTGGGGAGGAGAGCAGAATGGGCTGGGGTGGAGAAATTCTAAAAGCTTAGAAGGCAAACAAGGAGAAAAAGTATCTTGCAATATAAGGCAAGATATTTGCAAAAATAATTCACTTGACTGAAGACGAGAGAGCCAAAGCATACGTGCCCCTTCACGTGATTAACTCGGGTTAATCTCTCACTCAGGTTTAGTAAATACGTAAGAAATGGAAGTGAAATGCTGTACATGTAAAATGAAAGTCCAATATTCATCTCCCTCTGAAAAGGGCTTTGTGATCCGCTAACAAAATTACTGGGCTTAAATTGGGCACAATAACAAGTTGCGAATACTAATCTGTATTCATCTCTTTGTAGAACGTGGTTGATGCTACAGAAGTGCACAGGATGGTGCACACCTCCTCCAGCAAAGCAGCACATATGCAGGCACAGAGCAAACTGAATGCCAACCAGCAAAATCAAAGTGTGTGGAGTAAGTAATCAGATGCAGATCTGGGCAGCAGTAACTACACAACTGCTGAATGGCCCTGAAGAATAAAGCTTTGTCTTCCAAGCTCCAGAGGCCAAGAGGAACTTGAGCCCCGAGAGAGCCTGTGAAGGATTAGGCTCACACAGACTGACCTGCCTCCTCCATCACAGGAGAGAGACTAGAGATCACCTTTCTGAAGAGAAGCCTCACTTTCTGTAAACCCGTTTCCCACAGCAGGTTGGTTACTCTAATTAAAGTTCCATAATTGATAGATATGCAGCTCAACTATTTTTAGGTCTTCTTAGAAGCTTGTTTTTGAGTGCCTGATTAAACGAAACATTGTGCTCCAATGAAGAATTAACAGTGGCATTAATTCATAATCCAAGAATTCCTCTGTGAATTTTGAAGGGATATGAGTTTAAGAGGATTGGTTGGCATTAATCTGATCACTTTTGGCATACATTTGCATGGATATGGCTTTTCCACTGGAATTTGTTCTCTATGCATTTCCGAGTCTAACAGCTTTGTTAAACTAACCTCAAGTTTTACCCTTTGTAAATGATCATTCTTTTCCCCTTTCTCAGTTAAAAGGTTTATGTATTCAGTTTTTCCAATAAAACAGCATCATTACAAAAGAAATGCTTTGCAGACTTTCTGGCATATGGCTGAAAACTCCAGCCCTTCAGCACCGACTGACCAAGTCTGAGCCACATCCTTGCCGAGCCATGCTAGGTTTGCACGGCAAAGAAATCACAATACTGGGCTCGGGTCACACAGCCTTTCTGAATGGCCACTAGCTTGCAAGACTGAACAAAATACAGAACAGGAAGTTTAAGTTTTATTTAACAGTTTTCTTTTTACCTAGAAAAAGTAGTTAGACGATTTATTCACTGTCATATCCAGCTTTTTTTTTTTTTTTTTTTTTTTTTTTACAGGGGAAAGCTGGTACTTATCTGTGACACAAGCATAACACGTAAAATTTTTAGTCTCTTTGGAGATCGTTCAGAGCACATGCATCTCCACAGAAGTGTACATTAAGATGTGCATCCACAACCAGTAATTAATGATCCTCTATCAGATCAGCCTCTGTTCTTCAGGAAAAAAAAAAAGGAAAAAAAAATCGAAGTGGGAGGTGTGGTCTAAAAACTGACCAGTCAAATACTCACTATAGTTGCAATGCTGCTGACATTGAAATATTGCATTTTAGGAGATTATAAAATATACTTTTAAAAGCCCAGTTACCAACAGTCACACAAAACCCAAGCCGAAAGTTTAACTGTTGAAGGAACTAAAACAGTGCACAGAGAGCAAGTGCTACACAACTGAGTTACTAGTATATGTCTGAAATTGTACAACATAATTTAGTTGCATCTCTGATGACATTTATGCTGCAGTAGCTATCTTCTTGTTAAGATGTAGCACTGACATCTCTTTTTGTCATGATACCCATTATCAGTTTCCAAATCAATTAAGCTAAAGGTTTGTCACTGTGGGTGCCCTTTGGTTTTTTTTGCAGGTTTAACATTTTCTGCTCTGGGGCTCTCGTCTCACCAAGTTGTGAAAGAAAAGGACTTTTAGTGGTGTGTAAGGGAACACACAGAATTGTACCCTGACAGTTCTGGCATAGTGAAGTTCAGCAGGATATTCACCTACATCTGTGGCTTTCGTCTGATCCACAACAATACTATAAACAGTGTCTGCTACAGTCCACTTTCAAAATCATCAGCCCTTAATAAATCTAGTAGTTCTAATTAATATGGGAGCATCTTGATTTCAAGGCCTTAAGTTTTACCTTTCCAGATAATGCAGAGCTAATAAGACAGATGTATTTCCACCATTTGGCTCCCTTCCTAATACATGCATGGGCAAAGTACTTGCTCTCTTCTATTGTGTTTTTGGAACATTTCAATATTGTGCTGTGGGGACAGGAAACACTTCTAACATCACAAGGAGGAATTTTCACAGGAGCAGAAGTCTCCTTGTGAGTCACTATATCCACAGTAGTGTTCCAGCTTAAAACCAGTTAAGGTATTTGTTTCTGCAGCTCCTACTAAAGAGTATGCCAAAACCACATTGCTCTGATAGCTGGAGATCTTTTCATTTTAGCATCAATTATTCATGTCTATTCAGACCCATCTTTCCCCATGATAACGTTTTTTAAACTCTAAGAAAATCTATAGATAACCTAAGACAGACATGAGGTATCAAACCTTGTTTAACTGCAAGATGGTGTTGTATGCCCTTCATCACTACTTCAAATGAACTATTGTGCTGCCTTTGTAGAGTTCTGTCTCTTTTTAAAGAGCTTATTAATTATCTTCTCAGGTTTGTCATTATTCACTTGCCCCTCCTTGGAAAAGATACAGGCTAAAGTAAGAGTGCTCCACTTCAATGTGAAGATGTAAAGTCAGTGTGAATTAAATAGCAATCGAGCAAAGCTTAAAAGTAAAGAGTAGTTTTAACATTGAAAAATTAACTACTGCATTTGGGGGTTAATAATATTAATGTTGTTTTAAAAAGACACAGAAAGATTTGAATGTCAAAGTAGACATTCATCTCGGATTGGCAAAATAGACAGTTCTGATAAAATTGCTCCACCTAGGACAAAAAGTGTAAGCTCATTTTGAAAAGCAGCTGGGCACTCACAGTCTTTGACAACTGCCACAGATACAGATCGAGTTTTATGCCACTGAGAAACATGGCCTATTGCCCATGCCAGTATACTAAAATGAGAACATTATGAGTAACCTCAGCCTTTAAAGCTCTTATCTCTAACCAGAGACTGGAGAAAAATCCTTCTCTTCACATATACTGCAAGTACAGATTGTACCATGCATCTGAAGTTTGTTTTTCTGGAATTGCAAAGTCCCTTTAGAGCAGTTAAAACTGAAACTGATGGTTACCTCACTGAACAAGGACTAGCCTAGCCAAAGTCTAAACATTACTTGTTGGTTTTTCTTTTAACTAGCATATTTATCCATAAAAATACAGGTACTTTCTAAACAGTTGAGTTAGCTATTAGCTATTAAAAAAGTGAAGCCCAGAAAAATTTTGCCTAAATTAGCGTGCTAAGTAGATATGATTTTTTAAAGTCTATTCTTCATTCATCTCTGATCAGAGGGCAAGGGTGAAAACTTACGTTCCTATAGATTAGCAGACAAGTTCTGAAATTGTAGTCATTGACCATATTTTAATAAATTAGGTGTTAACGCAATATACGTTTCTCCTTATCTGACTTAAAGCCATGCAAACATTCACTTCATTTTGAATAAGGTGAGGAGATGCCTTGCAGTACAGTCTCCTTATTAAGAACGGGGAAGCACTGGCAACAGGCAGCAAAACCACTTATGTCCCCACAGGTGTGGCCAGACTGAATTCTTCATGTATTAGTCACGCTTTAGCAATTTCTAGGATGATTATTTATTTCTTGAATGATAACGCTGGCCCAGAAAGGCTATTGCCTCACTGGCTCAAAAACTACCATGTTTGTTTAGCAGTAATGCTGGGTTTCAATCTGAGTGGCACCTTTGCTAGTGAAACATATCTTCAGAATAAGCTGTGCGACAGCCAAAAGGTACAACAGTCCAAACAATTACCTTCTCTTTGCTTCTTCATATTGAAGGCGTAATCTCACTTTCTCAGCCAACTGGTTATTGCTGCTGGTAATAAACTGAGACACAAAACATAAAATCAGCAACTTAGTAACCACTCCTCTTTTCATATTCCCTATTGAAATTGATGATGTTACAAGTTACACTTGCTCTTGTCAAACTCATTTATTAGTTAAACCAATCACAGAATAGGAAAATATTGCCTTTGATTAAATTTTTCATGATTGCTTCAAATACTTAAAAACCCACAAAATTCAGAGGCTCTTTTTGGCCTAGTTTATCAGAAAGAAAATTTACCACATCTACCTCCAGCTTCTATTTTCATACACACACAAATAGCTTTGTAATCTTTCGTCTTAAATGTCGTTTGCAATCTTTAAGTGCTGTGTTGCATTTTGTTTTGGATGACATCTTGCTTTGGTTGTAAAGTCTTAAGGACAAGGGACATCCCACCATGCCCAAACCTGCAGATCTTCAGTCACGTGTGTGACCCTGACTGAAGGCAGCTGCAAACATTTCAGTAAAGTTTCCCAGGAGAGGCTTCTATGGTGTCCTGAGAGACATACCATGTACCTACAGCGCTGATGGAGTCCTTGCTGAGGCTGGCACCAACCTGACAGTTACGATCTTGTTGTACGAGTGGGACTGAAAGTTTATGAGTACTACACGTTTGATGGCATCAAAATACCTGCACACATGCTACCATTCTCACTTGTAACACACTAAAAACCAAACACACTCTTAAGGGAAGAGTCGTCATTAGAGTTTAGCCCATATGTAGCTGCTGAATGTTTTTGGTCTAGTAGCAGATCACTGCTATAAAGAGCTAAGGGAATATTTGTATCACAAGAAGCTACATCTGCAGGCAAAATAAAACTTCCTTCCCTTTTATTCCCACTTGGGCTGTTCTAATAGAGACAGTGCGGGAAACAGCAGGTTGCCTTCAGAATTATGTTAACATTGCACACAGAAATGAAGGTCACACTGAAGTTTAAACCAGGAGAAGGTATCATTTCATAGATACTTGCCCATGCCTGGAAACTCATACTCAGGCATATAGTTCAGAGGAATGTCTCCACATGCATTTGGTTTCTCACTCATTACTCACATTTCCCGAAACATCCGTCTGGGAGCTGACATCAAGGTACTGCCGGGGTAGCAAAGGGCTGGAGCTTTCCATGGACACGCTGCTGGCCCACAAGTCTGACTGGGATCCTCTGTCATTCACAAAGCTGTCTTTTAACCTGGCTAAGCTCTAAAACCATAAAAAGTCATAAGGTGAGCTCACTTCTGCTCAAAGTACCTCAGCAGCTACAGTGCTTTAGCCAAAACTACATGAGTAAGATCTGACCATGTTTACTGTGTGCACCCAGACTCCGCAACCACGAGGTCAGGCATGGTCGGACTGCACCTCCCACAGCACGAAGCAGCCCACAGGCATTAGCACACTGTCTTGCCCGGACAGACAGGCTCTCTGCTGGAGATGGCAGACCAAGTGGGCCACAGTGTTTTCATAGCTTCTCCTGATCTGCTCTTTGACAGCAGTACAGTCACACCGGTTCATTCTTGACCAATAAACCCTGCGACAAACACTCAAGCAAGCACTTACTACTGTCAGTTGCTATATTTTATACTTCTTATTTCCAGGATCCAAAGAACAAAAAGGCTGCAGTCCAACCACAATACAGAATTAATATATGTTAATAAAAATCTCAATTACATATCTGAAATACAAAATACTTAATTACTTCTCAGAAATTCAATCTGATAGCAATGGCAACACAAAATACTATAAAGTCATCCTGTTTCAATACCTGAATGAGGTCTTGTTTTTCCTTCTCCCCTGATGTGATGGCCTTCTTGAGAGCTTTCATTTCACTTAAAATGGCTTGTGCCTCATCAAGTTTGTAGCCACCTTGAGTATCAGACATTTTCATGTCAATTCTGCATGGAAATTTAAAAAAAAAAATACAATAAACTAACACTTTATAAAGTCCAGTTAATTTAATCATCCTAGATGCATGCATCTTGATGTTAATTTTTAAGAAAAACACACTCTGAAGTATAACAAAGACAACAGAAGGAACAAAGAACCCTCTCATCACCACTTCAGTTACACCACTCAGAAGTACGCTAAGCTTCAGAACTCTGTTTTTAGCCACATCATCTCTTTAACTCCTTAGGGAGGACACGGATGCACACAAAACCTGCAAAACAGTATGTCTGGGCAGACTGCTGCGAGTTACCTTGTGTCTAACCCAGAGAGGATCAACTTAGCCATCTACGAGAACTACCTTATTTTCAGCCATGATTTCAAAAACCAGGCACAGACCTCACACGCATGGATGTATTTGCTTGCACAACCTAATTACAAGCCGCCTCTTCTCAAAGGAATTCTACCACAGTTGACATTTATAATAAATAAGATATTAACTAGTGACATTACTTAAAACATGCCAGATGTCTGTTCATACAAAGGTAAGTACCCGAAACTTTTCCTCCCCTTCCACTCCACCCCAAATTTTTCCTCTGTGCCCTAAAACAATAGCTGTTATATTTAAGACAATAGGCTGTACTGTGTCATCCACATTGAGCAATACTAAGTAAAACAGAATACCATTTAACTGGCGAGATCCTGGTTCAAAATCTTTTTGCCATGAAGTCAGTTCTGATGTGGTCAATCACATACAGGCATTGCTTTGAGAGAACTGCCCCCATGGCTGCGTACTGCTTTCAGTTGCATATGCCTAAAGATACCAGCAGCAACACATTTCAGCTTACGTTATTTAGGCAGCTATTTATAAATGTAGAGGGGGATACGTTACAAGCCAGAGACGTTCTACACTGAAAATAAGATCTTGAAAACAAACTTACTTCTTCAGTGTTTGAAATCCATGCTCTTTGTACTGGAGCTCTTGCTTCATGTGAGCTACTTCTCTCTTGAGTTTATTAACCTATAACAAGGCAGCACATTTTTAGAATGATACTTCATATGAATATTTAGGTACAGCCATTCAATTCAAAACTTTTTCAATGTAGACAGTACTCTAAACAAAGTTTCCAGATAATCAGTTCATATCAACAGCAGCTAACAGCCCTGACTGCATCCTCATCAGGACATTATCACTGGCTAGGGATTTATCCAGTACCCAGATATTACACAACTTAATAAGGGGCTCAAGGGAAGTTCCAACCTCGTAACCAGAAAAGCTGAGAAAAAAAGAGACAGGAATGAAACACAGGTCGATTTTACTCAGTAATGTTTAAAACCTTCCCAGTCACAAAAAAAAACCAAAAACCGTGAAGCATCAGGACAGGAGTTACACTGCAGCAACAGAAGCCATCCTCCAAGATACTAAACTAAAAGGCCCCACTGGATGAGTAACACAGCAGGATGATAATACATATTGTAAATCCACTGACCCTACAGCTCACTGTTTTATATTCCTCCACAGAGGCCAGACTGACCTACTTTATTTTAGTCCTTTTTTCTTCCCAAACTGAGCTCTGTATGCGAGCGCGCACTGCCGCTGCTAACGACCCGCACTAAGCCCAGGACAAAACAGCTGCCAGTCTCTGGAGAGAACTCACAGCTCTTCAGCGCTGCGGCACACCGAGGAGCCGGCATGCAGCTCACTACCCCACAGCATAGCTGTACAGCAGTAAGTACTGCCAGCTTCCATGGAAGTCTAAAGTCTAAAGGGAAAAAGAGTGTTTCAAACTCTTAAGACGGCAACGTTTGAGAATTCTGATAAATTATCTCCCAGATTAAGAATGGCAATATTAGCTCTTTCAACTGCTTTGGCATCTCCTTTTAGTATTTGCCACAAGGTTTGGAAATATCAGAAGATAACTCGTGGCAAGCAAAGGTTTGTTCGTACTACTTACTCTGGATTTTGTAGTAGCAATCTCCGCTTTGAGGATCTCCGGGTCATACTTGGAACTTGATGATGAGCCAGAGAGCACTAGAACAAACACAACACTCAGTTCAGCAGCTCCACATCCCTCCCTACTCTTCTAGCCCCATCACGAATCAAGACCTCCTATCGCTCCTGCACACCCAGATCTCCCCACATCACTGGTGCAGGCCTTTTAGCCATTTTCCAGACCTCTTCTCACCCCTCGAAGGCAGGGAAAGGCAATAGTGCAGTCAAGTACTCCACAAAAAGTGTATACTAAAGAGGCCAGAGCATGTCCTGCATCTCCAAAGTCTTGGTTTGTTCCAGGTTAACGCACTTAACTCAGACTCCTGAACGCATTCCCTCCATTCAATAGTGTGTCTCCCTGCATTTCCAAAGGCGTTTAACAGAACTGAAGGGACAGGCACTGCATAAAGGTTTACTTTATTTTTATTTTTTTTTAGACTTTCTTGTTGAGTAAACAATCCACTGAATGTTTAGAAACAAAAGAAAAGCAAAGAATGAGAAGAAACTGAAAAATGCGATGCAAGCCTTGAGGACACAACCAATCATACAATGTGTCACACTGGATTAAATCAACGTCACATTATAAGCAGAATTCTCTTCTCAGCAGTGGTTAAAACCCTTCTGCTTCAGAAGGTACAGAAGCTCCCCAGTGTGCAATGTTGCTAGAGGTAGCTGTAGGCAAGGGAGATATTTTGATCCTTGCAGCCATCAGTTTATGCCCTATAAAACACGGGAAAGCATTTCTAGTTCTTCCTGTTTGGCTGTATTTTTAAAGACAGATCACATCATGCCAATGTAATTCATGTTTCTAGTGTTCTTTGTATACTGCTCTGGTATACCAGTACTAAGGTAGAGTGCTCTTAAGAAAAAACCAAAAACCGTACTTCAGATATGACGGACGGGACCCTAGTCAAGTAAGAATCCTTCAGTTGAAAACTACTTAAATACTTTTTAACACCAGGCACAGGATTAGCCAGTGGAATTCACCACCATAAGACACAACAAGAGTGAAGCGGGGGCAGGTCAGTCCATTGGTGTGGCTAGCAAAAACATAAAAAGTCTGCAATACTAAACAAGTTCTGGAAGATGTGCAGGAAATAAATCCTTCTCCGGACATTTTCCAGCTCCTAACTAGTAACAATAAGGAGGAAATTTGGCCTTCTATAAACATTTCTGCACCAACTCTTGAAGCAACAGGTATTGATGTTTCCTGCGTGACAAAGAATATGGAGCACAAAAGAATGTTCTTCGTACACAGAGAAATATTCCACCAATGTTAGCTTTTTACATGGCATAAAATACAGACCCTTAGCTCCCCAGGACAGTCACTCAACCACCTGGGATGTTAAACTCCAAAAGGGCCTGGGGTGCTATCTGAGATAAACCTTCTTGCCTTGTTTCTATACTTTGGACACGGGAATCAAGGAAAATACTGTATAACTTCATTTTTTCACACTGAGCCAACCACCACATTTTCTCATAGTTGTCGAAACCCATGCTGAAAATCTACACACCAACTCCAGTGACTGAGCCAACCTCAATAGTGTTTCGTAACAATTATCCTTCATCAAATAGGTGCTAGACAGCTATTGCTTTTGAGACAAACTGAGCAAACATAGAGAGTGACACAGCGTAACACATCCCAGTGCTCTATCAGAGGACCAGCTTCAAGCATTTTACCAGTGGGTTCATGACTGAGAAAAATCACTGAATAGGAGTTCACTAACTACTCACAGCTGGTCTGAGAGCCCAGTTTGTGCTCCCAAACATCATGCAGCTGCCGATATTCTTGCTGGGCCAATTCAAGCCTCTGCTGTTTCACTTGATAGATCTCCTTCTGTGCAGCAATCGCCTCCTGGGCCAGGACAAGGTAGTCTTTCAGCATATGCTCCTGCTCCCGCCGCCATTGCACACGAGGGTCTTCTATCTGTGTAGTTTCTGGGAGAGAAAGCAGAAGGAGGCAAGATCGATGGAACTTGCAGTTTGTACTGCTGCCTGGAGATGCTCCAACATTTATGGCAATATTTTAAAATAGTCCCTTGCCCTATCCCCTAATAAAAAAGTGGAATAAGGACATTTTCCTTTTTTCTTAGGAGGTGACCATTGATTCACGATGAACTCCAGTGAGCTCAGCCATGCTCAATCACTGTATAGAACACCTCATGACAAAATCATCCTACAACTCTCCAAAAACTCTGCTGCTGAAGCCAACCTGGTTCTGCCTTTTAAAACATCCACGCAAGCATATGCACACACAAGCTCTAAGATACTGACACTGACTGTTAGGACTTATCTTTATTGTAACTGCTTTATAACATTACTAATAAAATACCTCCACTACCTCACTGATAAAAAACTTTCAGAAAACATCATTGCCACATGACTGCATTATACTGCATCTGACAACATGAAAGCAATTACAACTCTGCCCGTCCTCTTTGGCTGCCAAGTGGCTTTTATCAAAAAGGGGAAAGAAAACCTTCTCACTCAGATTCCATAGGTAAGTAAAAATAAAGACTCATTAAATCACAGAATGTATTCATGAAAGCATCTCAAAAGACATATAAACAGCATCTCAGAAGGGGAGTAAACATTTCCTTACTGAGAGCAGGCACAGCAGTAAATCACTGCAGAATACAGGAGGTGGAGTTTAAGAAAAATATTTTTTGGTAACATAGGCAACGCAGTCATGAACAGCTACACCATTTCCATCTCCATTACCCCAACACAACCAGTACATTTATTTTCAGGTTTCTAATTGTGAAAAACACATAAGGTCACAGACACGCTGCTAGCCCTAATACTAATTAGGCAAATTCATTGTCAGTACTTGTCTCGGTTTTGTGAAGAAGTGTCCAAAATATTTTTCATTTCTCTTTAAAGGCTATTATATGTTCTTGCTTGGAACAGGTTCCAATATTCAGTCGACTAAGTGCTCTAAACTGTCTAAACTACCCTGCTTGAATAAGGATGCCTAGTTACCACATAATGAATAATTAATAAAAAGGAGCTGCTTGAAACTATCAGTAGGAATCTAATCTGCATATATTAAGAGCCTCTTTAAATATTTAGTAAAAGCTATCACGATGGAAGGTATGAGCAGCTCTTAAGTGAGTCGGGCGTAAGACTAACACCGCAATACACAGGATTTAGGGAAGAGAACAGTTTGACAATAATACTAGGAGCAGAACTAGAAATAAAGTATTTTACCCAAGGGACGGACACTCAACCATTTTCACAAGCTGTCCATGATCATGCTGAGGAGAAAATTAAAGGATACTCCAGCAATAACTTGTTTTAACAGTATCTCAAGACCCAAAACAACACACGGCATTTCAAGTTACATAGCAAAACTTAGAGAAGCTGCAGAAGACGATTGAAAAAAACTTTTAAGACAATAACAGTATAGTTTGTAGAAGCATTTCAACAGAAAGTCCTTCATAGGTCCCGCTAGCACAAGCAACATTTCAGCTGATGTAATACTAAAGCTAAGTTGGACCTAAAAAACTGCCCCAAAATAACTTGATGAAAAAGCAGCTACTTGTGCCAACGGTAGGCATGCCAACCCAGACAGAACTGTGGTCTCTCTTGGAGGGAGCTAAAGAAAAGTCAGAAAGACACAGCAGCATATCAACTGCAAGAGCGTGAAAACCCCAGGCTCCTGTCTCTACTCTTGCCCCCAAATCCCATTTTCCAGATAACCATTACCTGCAGCCAGGAGGAGTAAATGCCTCTACTCCACAGCTGAACCAGAAGGGAAAAGTCTGCTGCCAGTCGCCTAGAGAGATGCCCCCCATATTCCCAGACACGCAGCTTCCCCAGGCCAGACTGCACGAACAAGCACCAGCAACCACGATTCAGGACTCTTTAATTTCAACCTTAATGAGTATGTTGGCAAGATACCCACGACTCTTGAAGTCTAATTCAGGACACTGGGTCATAAGTCTACCTGTACCTATGGCTTCTTCAAGCTTGGTTATTTCCAGTTTTCCCCTAAACTAGCAGCCCATTCTTCCTATAATCGCAAGAAGGGCGATGGAAGCTGCTGCAGGAAAACCCCTCCGTTATAAGCAATCAGGAGGAAGACTGTAAAAATCTATAATCCCAAACACCTCCATAACGTGGTGAAACACTGACACTGCCCCAAGCACATACACTGCCTGACAAAGTGAATGCTTGGCAGCCAGCTCACAGAGAGGATGGACAACGCACTTCTGTACTGAAACTGCTCTGTTCCCATTTTTCTAAATATTCACCTCAACCTTTGCAGTAATCACAGCACTAACTGCTTCCCCTTGATTGCAGCTTTCAGCGTTGATTTTCAAACATGTAATAACAATCTATGGAAATGTTGGCCAAGGGCTCTCAATCTGCCCCAGCTACTGAGAAATGCAAAATACATTCAAAAGTTAGATGAAAGGACTACAGAAACACAGGCTATTACATCATTTGTTGTCTTGTGAATTTTTAATTTAATGTTGAGCTTGTCATAAATCTGATTGTTTCATGTTTGAAGAATGTAGTCTTACTATGCTTGCATCAGCATCTGGCAAGAAAATCATTATTTCTTTGTGCAAATCAAATTCCAAAGAAACTCCCAGAGAGAGAGACTCAGGGCTATGTGTTAATACTGTATTAGGAATATTCTGGGTACTCAATTCAATTTAATCGTATTTATTTTGCCTCAGAGAGAAGGTTAGAAGTGTTCTCCATCTCACTTTTTTTAATGGCTCCTGGCTTAAGATTTAATTTAGGTCTGTCCTTGGGCTCGTTTCTGATAATTAGTCTCAAATACAGCAAGTGTGCAGCAAGAATCAACATGCCTCCATTCCCTTCACACCCTCTGATGACAGTTTCTTCCTGCACAGGGAATCTGCAAGAGACCTTGAAGATGAAGAAGGTTTTGGACACTCTCCAGAGGATACTTCAACATAAACCACAAAGATGAGCCTCTTGATTAGCTGAAGGTAAGTGGATATGGTTTACTTTATCATGATTTGGATGAGAGCTGACATCAGAAATCGAGTCATGATTTTGTTTCTCTTCTTTTTAACCTTTTAATTGAAATTCTAGGTCAAGTCTTATAGCCTCTGGCATCCCACAGAAGTGAAATTGTTAAGCAGGTATCAGCATGGTTTGAAGCCACCTCTGCACGCCCTTGAAGCCCATGGTGCTTTTGAGTGGCACAGACCAGGGATAACTGCCCCGGACCACACAGGGCTCAGACCAGCAACCAGATCTTGGTGCATTCACTCCAGGGCCAACTGAAATGTACAACTAAGATCACGTTTGGTTTATCCCACCTACATGCTGCAGCTTCTGCTAGCTGAAACACTCAGGATGTCCAAGAAGCTTCCATGTCCCACAGCAGGCTTCAGATCAAGGTTGGTTTTTTTTTTCCCTGTACCTGAACTGTGTCCCCCCGGGACCACAGCTAGCCATTCTTGTCTAGGGAAACGCCAGCGGAATAAGTTAATGTCCCAGCTTTGGTTAGGATGGGCCACAGTGACAACAAGCACTCAGCTTCCTCCAGTGTGGATAGGGGAAGATGACAAATGAGAAGATAAAAAAAATTCAGCTCAAACTGAACAGAAAGTTCAGAGGGGACAAAGAAAAGACTCTTGGATACATCCTTTCATTTTACTTGAGGCAAGTTTTTCCTGTGGTCAGAGGTGACCTTGTTGTTCACTGCAGAAGGTGGGCTGAATATTATTTCTTTCGGGGATGACAACAGCTCCCACAGCACCTGCAGAGGCTTACATCTACAGCAACAGTCCACATCACTGCCTGATAAACCAGAGGAGGGAACTGATGCAAGGGAAAAACCACCAAGCCCCACAGATGTTTCACTGGGAACAGCTTCCCCAAAAGCACTGAGCAGGTAAAACTGAATTGGCTGGGACCTCTTAATCCAACACTGCTGCCTAACACAGCAAAGCCCTTCAGAGTCACTGGACGGTGGCATGCCCCTGGCTCTGGGCTGCTCTTGGCCTGGAGCACCCTGGTAGGCACCTCCCGCGTGCCAGCACCTGAGACAGCAAACCTCCAACCACCAGAGAAGAAGGGAAGATAAGTCCAACCATATTTTTGACTCCTCTGGAGAGCTTGCCCAGGCTCTTCTCTCTTCCTGGCTGCACACAGTCATGAAAACATTAAATCATTCAGAAGTCTTAACTGAAGTTAAGTAAAGAGAATTCTTAACAAGACTTCTAAACTCAGCTCTTACTCCTTTTGTAAGTGCAGTCAGCACAGGAATAATCCAGATCCAAATGAGAGACTGGAAAAAGCATTAGGATTCAGACTGTCTTTAAAAAGCAACCTCATTGTTAATTCTCCCGAGTGCTTTCTTGTGGAAGTGCAATGGACACAAGACATGGTCTTACAGACTTGTAGGAGACCTCAATTTGTGTCTTGTAATTTAGCACTTTCTCAAGCAAAGTTTGTCCAGACCTCTCCCCTGCAGATGTCCTTTGCATAGGCTCCTGTAGGCACATCTACCCTTTCTTCCCCACTATCTTTTCCTGTAGAAGGAAAAATCAACATGCCCTACCTCACAGAAAAATAAAGACAAAGCCATTTAAAGACATGTAAATACTGTGATACTGAGATGACATAAGCTCTACATAAAAATATTTGTGTCACCTTCTCATCTGGAGACATTTGGTATTTGTGTTGCAGAGGGCAGTTAGTGCTTTTTGAGAATAGAGAATAGACTTTTTTCATTCTGCATTTTTAATACCCAAGAGAAGCTGCTAAAACCTGGAAGGCACAGTTTCAGGCCAGGTGAAAATGCGGCTTTTCTGAAAAAAAGAAGGGTGTGAAGATAACAGAGGAAAAAAAAAAAACAAAAAACCCCCCAAAAACCAACAAAACAGGCTTCCACATTTTTATTTTTAAAAAATCTTGTAACTTGCTGAAAAAAAAAATGCTGAAGTTCTCAGCTGAAGTTCTACAAGCAGATTTAAAAAAAACCAAAACAAAACCAAGCAACTTCAAGGCACTTTTATCTTTTAAAAATTTTTCTCTTTGCATGAGTTACAAGCACCCCCAAAAGAGCCTGGGCATGGTGCTGCTGTGACCTTCTGGACTGCAATTGGAGTGTTCTGTAAAGAGAATCAGATTCACCAATTTATTTTGTTTATAACTTTTTTCAGGGGACTTGTTCTAGCACAACCCAATACACATTTCTTAATGTCTGTAATGATATATCAAGTTCTGTGGGGTTTTTTTATAATACAAATGAGCTTATAAAGCTTAACACTTCTGGTCTATCAAGCAATCTAACAAAGACAGTAAGCAGTTGCTTAGTTTGAGGATACAGAATAAGAATGCCACAAGCCTGAACTTAACTCTCTTCCAACTTGCACACCTCTCAGGATATCCCAAGCCTACGTGAGAGCTTCCTCTCCAGTAAAGGCAGTGCAAGCTTCTGTGGCAAAGGGAGCTCACACGTTCATTCAGTTTATCCCCCTGCCAGGGGAACACAAGACCTTTGCACCATTTCCAGTGATCCTGCCACAAGGACAAATTCCAGGCTAAGAACAAACTCCAGATCATTGCTACCTAGTCAGATTCCTCAGTAGAGCCAAATCTTACAGAGGTGTGTCTGCACTATTAGCCTGAACGTGACTGCCGATTTGAAGACTGCAAACCCAAAGGTCTCCAATTCCTGTTTTAGAGAGGCAAATAACTTGCACAATGGAGAACGACGGGATTTGATTTCACAAGCTGTAGATCTCACCTATTCTAAGACATGCTGTTACCGATTTTGTGGTTATGTGTTCAGTATATTTTAAGACAGGCAGAAAACAATCACTCTGCAAAAATACAATAATATGTCACTTACTGGTGTTGTGGTCTATGTAATAAACTCCAACCTGAGGGTCGTAAGCTTCTTCCCATCCTAACGGCAATTCATCACTAATGCAGTCTGCAAAGGTTAGTGGTTTAGTATACCTGAAATGCAAAATAATATTCAGGATGAATAAAAGAACACTCCCACATTTCTATTCCAAACAAGTGACCAGAAAATAAGTACCACAAGGGCTTCAGTATAGAAAACAAAGTAAGTTGAAAACTATTGTAAAGCTTTTGTTCTCATCAAATAATACTCCAGAAACTCTTCCCTTTCTTCATCTGAAGTTACAGCAAGATGAATTCATTCTGAAAGAGCTCCCGAGCCTTGCCTGGCTCCACATGTACTCGCTCGACAAAGGAACATTAAGAACTTTGCTAGAAACAATCCTCGTCTCTCAAGTGAAAGAACAAGACTGTTTGCAGGCAAGTCCTGTATCAAAAATATGTAGACAAGAAAGAGCGAGATGAGAAATGCAATTTGCATAGCATGAATAATTAAGACTGCACAATCAATAGCAAGTGCTGAGGACTGTGGGACCACTTGTCATGCAGCTCCGCTCATTTGCATTGCAATATGTTCTGTTTCATTAATGACAAACTAGATTAGCTCCTCAGTATCATGAAAATGCGTAACCCACTCCGTCCAAACGGGGAAGTATTTTTGTGATACCGCTCTGATGAGTTTTTCTATTAGACACTACATCCAGCAGCAGCCTGAAGGCTTGTATGGCTACAAACAAAGCTTAGAGTACCCACTCCTTGAGTGACCCCACAGGTTTTAGTCACCAAAACCATGCCCCTTTCCTCCCTTTGACTCTGAGCTAACGCAGTTCAGCTTGCACCAACAAACTACTAACCAAACATATCACTGCAGGGAGGCACAAGCCAGGAAGAATTCAGCTTCAAGGTATCTCACATACCCAGCTGCCAAAAGCACAATATGCCACAGGCCCACTGATCCATCACACAACCCCAACGCACCGCACGTGGCTTATCTGGAAGGAGGGCCATGACTTTGTGTTGGGGCCTGTGAGTTGGACTTAGCAGAAGAGCCCTTTGGGCAGAAAGCCCAAGGACACCATGAAACACCACAGCCCCTCTCTAGCAGTTATGCTGCACATACTAAGAGCAAATGGGTCAAAAAGCAGCCATGGAGCTGTACCGAACTCTGCCACATTCAAGCCGCGCGTCACAGGAAGGTAAGGTGGTTAAGGAAGCAAGTTTCCAACCCACTGTAAGAGACTGAACAGGTTTGCAGAAAGTCTTTCATATCCAAAGGTAATTCAGCAGGGCTGACAGTTAGATAAAGAGTTTTATTAAGTTTTGAGCACACTTGAGCACATTTCAGCTGGAGGCACCGACCAACCAGCTGGTAGCTGCATATTAACATCCTACAGTCACTCATTAATGTAAAGGGGGATTTTAGGAAAAAGCCTCCAACCATAAGAGGTTCAAAATAAAATCAATATTTGATGACTAACATAATTCCCCCCCAAAATATGACCTGGAAGTCCAGTATGTGGTAAGAACAAGGTGGGAACATTTCTGTAAAAGCTACAAAAGCCACTAAGATCTCTACTTGCATTTCACTTTCAACGCATTGCCTTTGCCATCTGAATCACTATTTTCTCAGAAGATTTCAATTTATTTTAAAGCTCTGCAGTGCAAAAAAGAACTCGGAGCTTCACAACATAGAACTGTGAAACTTTCTCAATAAAGTTTCACTGAAAGGTTTAGTTTTACTGTTCTTAATCTAGACTGTGTACCAAAAGCATGTTTGTATAGAAAATAGAGAATACCTGAAAATAAAATAGAATCTCAATACTTCTGATTGCTATCCCTTATCCCAGGTTTTTCCCCTGTGGATCAAGCTGTTTCCTCAGCCCAAGAGTACCCACTATGTGCTGCTCTGAGTTGATCAAGTCAAAGATGCACAAGGGTAAAAATGCAGAGCAAGGTTAGATACAAGCAACTCTCTGGAGATAAGACAGATGAAAGTGCCATTACAAACATGTCAGCAATTTTAACTTAAACACTAGGGTTAGCACTCTCAGCTCACTGAAAACTGAATAAAAGCAAGCGGAAGCAGGACAGGTAGGGAAGAGGGAAGAGGGAAAGAGCAGTGCTGAACACGGGACTCCGGAGGACCTGCTCTCATCCCTTAGAGGGGCACAGACACGCTGGGACCACACAGCAGGTAGTGGGGAAGACAACTTGCCCTGCGCTGGCTGCCCCAGCGGGGCAGGGCACGGCTGCAGCTGACCTCCACTGGGCAAAGCAGGTGCTGCCTGCAGACACAGGGGTGCTCCTGAGGGTGCCTTCTCCTTCAAGTCTATCAAAACAAATGCAGAAAAGCCTCAGTGTCTTCAGGACAGCCATGCATTTGAAAAAAAAAAAAACCAAAACAAAACAAAACAAAAAGACAGCCACAAGAACTGGTCTCTGCTTATTTTCTTGCAACTTAAGAATCAAGCTGATTTTTAAAAGCTGCCTAAGGGCTGGCCTCAACTTTACACACATCAGGAAAACCAGGTAGATGATACTTCAACATAACTGCTGAGGACTTTGTTGTAGTAATTATTTGATTGCCCTGATAAGCATGACATTGTTCTTCCATGGCCAAGTATTTCATTAAAAGAGAAAATCAGTGAAAAATTTTCACCCGTAGTCCATGATAAAGCCTAAATTTAATGCTTATTAGATGTTATTTGGAACAAGGGAGAGGAAGAAAGTTAGTATTTATTTGCAAAAATATATTTAAAGTCAGCAGGGATAGAGTGCACCACCAAGGCCATGTAAAGTCCAAGTGGTCATTTCCAGTGCATCATTTGATTAGTAACACTCAAAATATCGCCGTGAATTGGTTTTCTGATTGCTGTTTTCCTACTTCTATAGAGAGTTTTATCAGAAGAGGTGTCATTTCATCCTGGGTTTGCACAGTCTCTAACCTTGTACACCAACTTCCATTCAGCCCTATGGATTGAATAAACCAGAAACCATGCATTTCCCATGTTCCAGCTACAGTGCTCAACATTTTTGGCAAGGGATCCAAGCAAACATCCCTTAACATAGGGCAGTAATTAAACCTATACTTAAAGTATATTAGGTGAGCGTGTGCTGCAGATATAAAACATACCTCAGTAGTTTATTTTGTATTACACACTGAGCAGAGTTTTCTGCAGCAGAATTCTGCTCAAGAATCACATCTAAGATTAAAATCAAGCTTTTTAATAAAAAACCAACCAAACAGCATTGACCTGTCCGACCATGCCCAGGACTTGAGAGTACTGTAATCAGGGAATGGCACTGTAGTGCCAACTTCAATACTCCGAAGTTTAATACCAAACTCAAAGCTTTTGCTCAGCTTCTGTCCAGTCCTACTTTGCTAGAAGCAGCTGAAGGATGTTTATTCCTATTTTCCATATGAAGTGTAATGCATGAACTACACCCAGTCAGTTCTTTGTGTTTTGGAAAAAGGGGAAAAAAAGCAAGGCAGGATCAGTCTGCTGTAGCAATGACAGAAGCCAACTGGAGGCTTGCCAGTTACTAGGGCTCAAAACCAGACAATTTCACCTTTGAGATTCAGATTTTCAGCGTATCTCACAAACAGCGCCCACCACCAGACGAGTGCTGACCGCAAGCTTGCAACCATTCCATTTGTACAGAGGAGTAAGTATTCATTAAAGGAGAAATCTGTCATTCAACTAGCAAACATAAGAGTAATTAGTTTTAGAATTAAGAGTAATTCCATTTGTTACAGACAACATATGTCATATAGTTATTTCCCCAAATAACTGCAGCTTCATAACCAAATGACTGACTTTTCTAAACTCCTTTCCCTTGCTGTTGTGGGAAAAAAGGGCACAAATCAAAGAAGCAATGCTACAATCACAGATGAACCAATATGAGCCAGACTATGAATAAAGCATTAAAAAAAAAAAAGGAGTTTTCTTGTTTTAAGATACGATTTTAGGGGTTGTTTTGAAGACTGAAATAAACCAATTTTCCAGAAGGAGTCCAAAATCAAGCATCTCCCTAAGCACACTCACAATGTAGCATGACAGATTAAACAAGCAAAAGGCAGAGTTTCTTTTTCACAGCAAGACATGATTCAGTCAGTGTATTACTTCTGCATAAAACAGGGCGGTTTCTGCATTTGGGAAGTTAAAGCTAGGGCACAACTACAGAACTATTTCTTTTGAAAGATCTCCTTTGCAATTCACAAAGCTTCCTAGCAGCCTTGAAAAAAAAAAAATCTCGTCAAACCCTGTTATCATATAATAGGTCCACTCTGTAGCTAGACTCAAAGCAGCAATCTGGAAAAATGGATCCCTTTCACTCATTGTGCTTATAACTAAGGGAGGAAACCTACAAAATGATTTATGCATTCCTTCCCCTCCTCAGTTAGGGAAACCTCCAGATACATTCATCCAGCTTTCAAAAGAAAGCAATGCACCCAAAAGTTCAGAAAATCCTGACTTTGACTTCTGATCTCCAGTCACAAAGAGGGAACCCAAGGTGGAAAACTTAAAGTCTGTAGGTATAGCGTTTTTTATTAAAACCAAACTAGTCTAGTTAAAAGAGATGACGCTTTCATACACATGAATTTGTCTGCATATTCCAGCCATGCTCGCTTTGTTCTAACCCCCTTTAGAGCATCAGTTAGACCAGACCTACCCCCAAAGTGCTTCATCTGCTTCTATGCTGGAGGTTAAACTTGGTGTGGAGTTCCTACAAGAGAAACCAGCTTGAGCTAGAGAAGATATTTGTAAATCATAGCCTAACTCTGGCCTTCTAGCTCACTAAAAAGTAACCCACATGTTCATCTCACTAACTTACCTGTACCTCATGTTCATCTTACCTGTGACTGCCCTTCCCCCATTAGCTAAGTTTTAATCAGGGAATTTTTAGGAACATTTAGTGTTTTGAAAAAGAAACATCAACTCAGATTTATCAATTTCCATCATATTTTCTTGGTTTTCAATGTTATTTTTTTCATTTAATTTAATTCAAGAAATTCAAATTTACTTCAGCAAGTGCAATTGCTCATTAGGACACCTGGAAACCAGGTACCCTCAGCAACCACCACACACAGCAAGTCAAGGACACCATTTCAAAAACTCATCCTGTTAACAGAGGTAAAAGATAACAGCATCATCCAACTTCCTAACCTGAGGAGTATCTTACAGTCTTCAGGCAGAGGCAGGATGAGGGGAAAGCCATTGCTCACCCACCGGGCAGTGAAGGTACCGAGACACTTCCATCTTTGTGAAATGCTTGCCTCCAATAGCTCCAGTATTTGTATGGCAAACGATTCAAATCCCACTCCCAGAATAGGAAATAGAAAGTTAGTTTCCTAGCACTAGTTTGTAAGTCACATCATTTTTAAATGAGAAGGGTTTCTATATTTCTTATAATTTTTGATCTATCACCTTCAGCTTCTTTCACAGATAAAACTGGAAGCCAATGTTATCACGCGCAAACACTGTTAAATGGAAACTTACTCATCTCAGATTCAGAAAGCCTTTCTGTAGTCTTTAACTCCACTGTTGTCAATCAAAAACCTCATTACACAGGAAACTGAAGGCAAATAATCCTTGTATAACAAGTTTTTGATTGACAGAAGGTTTGTTAAACACAGCTATAAGATCACAGAGGTTCCTGACAGGAGCAGGAGATGGGTGAACCACGCCACTTACAAATCTGAAGTTAATACTACAAAGGTAACAGAAATCAATTCTGAACTTCTTAAAACAGGAAGTGTTATTTTTGTAATTACTGGATTTCAGTGCCAACTGGTGGCCTACAGCAATCTAGTAAACCCACAGGCAGCTTTTGAGTCAGGTTCATGGCTGTAAGTACATATGTGCATGTACGTATACGTGCAGACAGCAAATAGTGTGCTTGGGTCACCAAGACGTTAAGCGTTTATAAACCAACAGTGGATCGCCAAGTTTCCACACTGCACATAAACCCAACTTAATCCCTATGTTTGCAGTGTTCCCTCAAACCCCCCTAACACAGTAAAGGCATTTAAACAGTGGAGCCTTATTTTAATCAGTTCAGCACAGATCGTATGGCCTTATACAAAACCCTTCATGGCTCTATATGGGTGAAACTACAGACCAGGGGATTTCCTATGGTTTACTGCACCGACAGCAGCAGCTCACTGCATGAGGAACAAAGGTGGCACCCGGATCACTCAGGACCTTCATGTTGGCTTCTCTTACAGCCACAGAATCAGCCACCAAAACCTAATAGCTTAACAGCTCTCTTCATTTCTCCCCTTCCCTCCTGCACCCACAGGTATACAGCGAGTGTATGAGGTAAACAGGTTTCATGGGCAAGAAGTCAAGCAAGATAACACAATTATGAGTTCTGGCAGATATTTCCTCTCATACCATTTCTCTTACAAAAGCAAGTAGTTTTTAAACTGAGCATTTTTGTGGGAGAAGCTTGGAGTCAGGTTTTCTTTTCAATGGCTTCAATTATTTTTTTTCCACACAGCATTTCTTCATTTCTCAGTTGAATTAAACTCGCTGCTCATGATGTGCCAGGATGCGCTACACAGACCAGGACAGAGAACAGGCTAAAAGCACCTTGATTCCAGCTGTGACACAGGGGTAGCTGTACACAAGATCCCCATGGGTCTGACTTTGAGGAACCTGTTAATGGGTAGAGCTCCTACTGTAACTCAGAAGGCTGCTGCAAGAATCACTGCCAGGAGCCTCAACACGATAACATACAAGCTTCTTTGTTTTTAATGAGGTCATCCCATTCTCAAGGCAGACAATGATTATTTTTAAACTTCAGCATAGAAAAATCTATCACTTTGCAGACGAATTTTCTAGGACTACAGCAATCTCCTCCTCACAGAAGCTTTTAAAAATAGACTCCTACACATTTATTACTCAACTTAGTGATCCAGCCCTCAAACACACCAGGGCTATCCGTCACTATAGTAACTATTTTCCCTAGGAGCATCTTCTCCCACTGTGGGGACAATTGCCCTTGGAGGCTGGAGGTGTGGCAGTGAAGAGGCCCTGTTTTATGATGTTGCTGGCGAAGCTTTCCTCACCCCATCATCATACACCTGGGCACGATGAAACACTCCCTTGGATTCCCACTTCGACTGCAATTTAGGGAAGAGATGACAAGAACAGCTCATCCCTAAGAGCCAGTATCCTCAGCAGTGACACAACAGGCAGCTCTGGGCCAAACAACACCCTCAATTGCACCAAAACCTCAGCAACTGCAGTGGTTTCAGAAAGGGAGACCTCCAGACTGAGGGGAGAAGAAAGGAGTAATTGAGGACCACCCTGAGCAAGTAAGAACTATGAATGGAAAGGGCTTCCCAGGTAACAAAAAGAAGCCTTTAAGAAGTGACCACAAATTTGAGAAGCCTCCTAACTGTGCTCCAAGGAATCTGAAAGATCAAATATGACATCTCAAAGTTTTGGAAGCCAGACATTATTCCAAGACCCACACAAAGGCACGGTCACCCTGGACTTCTAGTTACCCCAAACAGATGTCATTTCAGTGACTGTCAGTGTGTATGGCATTGCAGCCTGGTGCTGGTCTTGCTGTGATAAAGAATAACTAGGAACAGAACTACACCTTCTATAGTAAAAATGGGGTCAAGTCAGAGAAAAACAGCTTATTTGAAATTGTTGCTGTAAACCAACAAATTTGCTTAAACTATAACCTAAACATTACCAATAGCAACACCCTAAAAAAACAACACAACTTCTCAAGGAACTCACACTGCAGAGCTGTTTTCTTTTCAGAAGTGGTTTCCTTCGTTGCCATGGTTATGGAGCATCTTCTCAGTCTGCCCAAGATCTCTTATCTTGCATCGCCTCCTGTCCCCTTACGCTCCATGCATTGGGCCACCCCTGGGATAAGCAAGCCCAACATCTATCCTCAGAACTTATTTTCCAAGCTATTTTAATTTTAAACTGTTTTATTGACACTCAAAAACTCGGTGATGTCCTTTACTGCTCTTTGGCCAGCACATGAGAATAACCCCTGCACGTCATTAAGATGATCTTGAGCTGTATGTAATTTGCCAATTTAGACCCTCTACTTCTTTCACACGAGCAGGTAACACCCAAATTCTTCTTTTTGTACGGAAACTAGTCACGTGCTGCCCAAGTAGATTCCACACAAAGCAGATCAGGAGACACCAGACACCTGAAGTCATGCAATAGCATGTATTTCGAGTATTCCAGACACAAATACATTTATACCTTTAATCATAATACATTTCTGTTACTCAAATTCATAGAAGCATTCAGCTATATAATACGCAATTTACCACCCCACCAGCCACAATGAGCATACCTAGCGTGTACCAGTCTCACCATTAGCTGCTTGCTTGTTCTATCCACTTTTGAAAAGGCTTGCATGTTTACAAGCTCTCCTTTGCACACAGTGACAGCCTGTTTGCCCATGCATTTCTTTTCAGTACAGATCATTTACCCCTGGAAGCAAAGAACTACTAAGTTATATGCAAGGAGAAGACTATCAAAAACCACTTACAGATTTTAGATCATTCCCAGAGATTAACAAACTGGTTCTGCTAGCAGGAGAGAGGCAGGAGGTCAGTCATACCTTCTTAATCACTCAAATGCAAAATTCCTGGGATAGTTCAAGGTTAAAAAGTCAGGAAATGGGAGTTGAGGCTTCTCACAACATTAACTTGCCTGCCAGCCTGTATATCCTGCATGCTTTCCTGAACCAATTAAGAAGAAAAGATATAAGAGAGCAAGGTACAACTTGATGAGAACAGTGCAACACTACCAAACTAAAAGCATGCAAGAGTTGGAATTTAACCGTGCAAGTAATTCAAATGTCTTTAGTTTTAAATAGCTGAGGTCTTATTTTAAGTTTGCCTTCAGTTCTTCTAGGATGAAAAGCAGCCTTGACACCTGCACAGCCTGAATAGATTAACTAAAACCAAGTCAGCTCTCTGTTCACTCGAGGTTTGACTGTTCTCAAAGAAGGGGACTGGTCACTTCACAGTAAGGGGTAAATTGTCTACGAAACATCCAGACAGAGTAGTTAGACTGGTTTCTTGACATATTTGGGAGATTATGAACTGGAAAGCTTGTCTTTGTTCTTGCAGCCTGCACTCCTACTTCACTGAAAGGCTGCCTACAGTGTGGGTGGCAGCAGTTTACATTGGCAAGATGCCTCAAGATAAAAAGGTGTATAGGACAGACTGCCCCCCACAATACAGCTCTTATAGCGGGGAACCAAGAGCTACTGTTAGAAAAAGATAAATATTTGAGATTTTGGCAATGAAGCAAGTATTGAACAATTGCTGTACCTCAGTGTTCAGGCACACATTATCCCATCGACAGCGTCACGCAGGGGCAGGCAGTGGCAGCAGAGCGAGCACTGGGCTGACCCTTTGGATGTCTATAAAGGGGAACGGATTGGTGGTTCACCCCACAACCTGACTTCTTCAGGCGATGAATTTTCACTTCATGTATGGTGATTAAAAACCTTAATTCTTTGAGAAGCAATGCACATTGCTACATTTCTTGCCAGCATGTTTTAACTCTACTGTGAAAACAAGCAGTATGGCAGTGTCCTGCGACACTACCAGCTCCTGTGCCCTTTATTCATATGGCATCTGGAGTGGGATAACAGACATCTCTAGGATGGCATCAGTGGACTCATCTAGGCTTCCTAGTCTACCCAGTGTAGACACCAAGCATTGCTAGTATAGAAGCATATTTAGAAAGGGGGAAGGGAAGTACAGGAGGCTGGTTTTTACATGCACATTGTTGGTATGCTGCTCTCTGGTTCACCTGCGAGCACTGGGCTAATTGCTAACTCCATAGAGCAGTTTTAGTAGGACTGCCTGCTTGCTATTTCAGCATTATAAACGTTCTTATTGAGTTATATAGCTATTTGATGTTCCTGATCCCAAACAGCAACATTAGCAGGCTCTTTGTTCTGCATCACTTGCAGAACAGTCTAGGCAAGCAGCAGGGCATTACCACAGCCTCTTCCGCTCTGTGCCCTAAGACAGATTGGCTGCAACCACTTTGCTTTTATGCAATGCCTACATCAGTTCTGGAAGCATTACTTCACTGCTCTCTGACCTGACAGCAACCTGTCAACTTGAAAATCTTGTCCAGATAGAGCTGAATCCAGCTACACATAGGAAGCTACCAAGTCAAGGGAACTCCAAAGAGGCCTAAGTGCAGTTCTAGGAGGACATGGGCACCTTCAATACTGTTGTGAACTCAGCAGTACCAGGTATGAACAGACCTATTTCCAACTGCCTGTAAGAATCAGGAGATGCCTGGTCAAGATGAACTCGGCACAACGGAGAACACAGAAGAACAGAAATCCTTCTAGTTGCAAAGCAACTGTGAATTCAAGATACAGAAGGCATACTTAAGCATAAGCACTGCCCCGCAAATGGTAATCCATGCCATATCCTTCAAGACAGGCAAACCAAAACCATCTCAACAGACTCAGCCTTGTGGGTTAGCACTGAAGACAGTCTTTGGAAATGAAGGCATGGCACCTCACTTCTGCTCCAGAGAGCAGAAAGCCCAGGTTACACTGCTCTCAGCTCATGGATGCAGCGACTGCTGAAGCACATAAGCAGCTGGAATTCACAGTATCAGCTTTACTATCTACTATTGCTATTAGTGTTGATGCAATGCCTTCTTAGTTCCTGAAGAGTCATACTGTATAAAAATAAACAGAAATGTCAAAACAAGAACAGATGTCTAGAACAACCTTGGAAGAATAAAACTTTAGGAGATGTAAAGAGTTAGAAGCATAAGTTAAGAGTATAAAGCTAATATGTTTAGTACATTTTTCATCCAAAGTAACAAAGCCTTGATTTACCATGTAGTTAAGCCACAAAAAAATTATTCCAAACTGCATTTATAGACAGAACTGTACAAAGCACAAAATATAGCTCGGTACTTTGCACGTTCCAAGGGAGTCAATACAAATCAACTATTGAAGTTTGCTCCTTCATTTGAGGACAGCAAAAATGAGATTTGCATCACCAAATGAGTTTAATTGATTTACAAACATCATTTATTTTGAATGATCCACTATCAATATATTTTGCCAACAGATTAAATTTGTGTTAACATAGAAGTTATAATGCCACTTGTTCTTTGCGTTCCCCTTCCCCTCCTATCTCGCACAGCTTAAAGCCCACTTGTGGTCCTCCTGCCAGCTCCAAAGCGGCACAAGCAGCCTGTTGAAGATCTGCATGCCCAGCACTCAGCTCAGGAAGAAAGAAAATAGTCCATCTGCAGAGAAGCACAGGCCATAGACTCAGGCACCACAGCTCAGATCAAACTGGGAGAAGGACTGTCTACTTTCAAGACTCTGGAACAGTGCCACTAGGGTGAAAGCCGCCTTCAGGTTCAGGACAAACATGCATTTCATCACAGGTAAAGCCAAACATATCAGCACCATGGTATCTTGAAACTGGGATACTCCTCATAGCATCCCTTGCAATTCCCAGCTGCCAGGTCCAGGGGCAGTGAGCGAGACCCCCCTGCACAGGGAATCTCCACAGCTGGAGCATGTGTGACACCAGGAGAGCTGCCCACTCTCTCCCAAAACACCAGCACACAGCCAACAGTCTCCTCCAGGGACACTGTGCGCGTGGGGGACCCTTTCCCTCTTCTTTGCGTGGAATTTACACAGCCACAGGAAAAATAAATGAGCTTTCCTTAAAGCATTCTAGATTGGTGTATGAGACTGAGAAAGGGGACAGTAAGCCTTGGAATTCAGCACAAGTTTCATTATACTGAGTTTTCTTGTCTCCTGACCAGGAGTGTTTTAGTCTTACTCAAAATTTTAAAAAATTGAGACAAATCCCAGAAGCAACATATAATTTTTCAGAATTCAAGGGAAAACTCCTTATGAAAAATTCATTTCCCAAGACTGTTTACAACTCAAATATTATTGCAGGGAGTATTATCTGAGGACCTCTATGAACACAAGCTCATGGATGCAATTGGTATCAATTGTTCAAAGTGGATGTAAGTAGAAGGGCTCAGCAGTTAAGTACGAGCAATAAACGATACCCTGAGCACAAATTATAACTGGTTGTGAAAAAAACAAGGTGGCATCTTTAAACATGTGCATGCATGTGTGTGGAAGTGTCATCTTTTACCATGGGGCAACTAACAGTTACTTTGCTGTGAAGGCCTTGTGGAGAAGACACTGATGTATGTTTTGGCGTGAGGCAGTTAACCAAATTTCTACCTAATACAGTGTATCAATTTATTTTAAGTGTCAAATAGACCTTTACAGAGGTATCGGCATCAAAAGCTTTTTAGTTATGTTTCAGTTCAAAATGGACACCATTTCTTTCCACTAAGCGAAGGCTCAACAGAGGTACCACTTCATCACTGCTGCTCACATTTTATGGTCGAGGGATACGTCAGAGACACCTTACATAGTCTTAATATTAGTATTTAGCTACTATTTTACTTTACTGTATGAGAAAACACAGGAACCTCCTTCCAAAGGAGCAATCTTTCTCTTTCCAATATACTCTGGTGAAGATGACTAAAACCACCTTAGATCGTTTGTGTCTTTTTGGTATCACTGTATTCCTACTTCTCCCATCCCCACTTCTTCCTCATACAACAGACATGCAAAACTTGTTTGGACCCTGAAAGATTATCAACTCATGACAGCAAAATTAAGTCAACTACTCTAAATCCTTTTGGAAGCAATAAAACATACTTTGAAATATTTCTCATAAGAGAAATATTCTAGACAAAAGAAATCAATTGTCAACTGTCTTAGCATATTATCTTTGCTTTGGTGTGCTGAAGCTTCTCACTTATCAAATTCACCTTTCTCCATAGTCAGTCTCTTGCTCTTCCAGAGAGTAACCTCCATTAGGAATGCCGTCAGACTTTGGGAAAATGAGCAACCTTCTTCTGCATTTGAAAAGGTGGCCAGATTTACAGCACCGCCTCTCAGGAAGGAGCAAAAGATGGCAACTTTTTACAAAATAAAGTAAAATCAGAGTAGCCCCTGAAGACTAAATTCTGGGTTTGTTGATGACATTATAACCTTATTGGCATTGATGCTATAGTACAGGAAAGTTTCACCTCAACAATACTGGCCATTCACCTCTGGAAGTCACAGAGCTAATGAGAACAGCCACGGCCTCCTATACCCACATTAAGTGACTGAGATACAGGTCCTTGTGAGAAGACAACCAGCATTCTGCTAAATCAAGCTGAGAGCAAGCCAGTGGTCCTGCAGGCAGTTCACTGCTCAGAAACCCAGGTCACAAACTCTGCACTGCAAAGATGTAGGTGGGTTGGCATTTAACGATCTTCTCCTCTCAATTTCCATAACAACTGAATGACTGGTGGTTATCATTTCGTTATTGTGGTTTTCAGGTTTATAATGATAGCCTGCAAAAAAAATTTAGCTTCAAGTCTCTACAGGTTCTGTACCTCCTTCAAGTTCTTGGCTTGTATGACGGCAGAGACACCAGCTTCAGTACCACTACACTAATTGCTCCACATTAAGAAGTGAAGGAGGTGAATCACAACAGAACAGGCTGCATTTCATCCTGGCCTTACAAGTGGAGTAACTTCAAAGAAAAAAACCCAAAGATGATACGTTCATCTTAATCAAGTAGCACAGCAAACAAAAGCTGGGGTTATGGCATCAAGCTCAGACCAACAATGAAGCTGGCTAGCAAGTCCACCAGTTTTGAGAGAAATGGTCTGTTCACAACATCCCACGCTTTGCCCAGGAGCAGGCTGTGGACACGCAGCATATTGTCTGTAACCCAACTAGATATAGCACATGCCAGCCTACCAATCCTGACAGCTCCACCACTCAACAGCACAAAAATACTACTTCCACGAGAGCATTAGAGGTGATGGCAAGACTACTTACTGCGCTCCTCAGCTCATTCAAATGTGAGACGAATCTACAGATACTTGAGGAAATGGACTGCCCCAGCCAGCAGGAGCGAGCCAAGCTCCATCTCCCTGAGCAGAGGCCACACCATTCCAGAGCAGCTAAAACCAGACTTCCCAAGATCATCAGGACACATCCAAATTCCTAGCACACATCTAGATCCTGTAAAACTGAGAAGGATCTGAATTTGATAAGTGAGACAAGATTTTTGCCCAAATGCTCTAAGCTAAGCATTTAGAAAGGAATTATCTAAAAGACACTGGCAAACATCTGAATTTCTCTAACAGAAAACACACAGCACACAAGACTAAGTCCATACAGCCATAGAGAAAGAGAGAGGTTTTTATTCTATCCTTGTCAAGAGGAAGAAAACCCCAATGAATTTTAAGTATCTGCTCCCACAGTTGCAGCACAGTCTCAGCAACAGAAATGCCACAGTCACAGTCAAGCTCTAATGACACTTAAGGTTTCTTCAGTAATGCAGCATTTATCATTTTGCAGCACATATTCACAGTAGTCATAGTAAGTGTCGATTTCTTTTTTGCACTACAAGGGTTGCTTTATCTGTACCATGAAACTTTCTTGACGTGTGCTTCAGAATTAAATACACCCAAAAAACATTTTTACAAAGGATCAAGTTTTAGGCAATGCAGTCTCTTAACCTGAATCAGCATGTGACTGTACAAGGACATGTGCTAGTACAGGGGAGGGAGGGAGAATTGTGTCAGATGCACAGCACAAAGACATCAGCAACTGAGCCAGGCTAATGGTTTGTCACTCCCATAAAAAGCATCTCTCCCACCTTCTATCCTACGCACCCTTTCCTTGCTCCTCTTCCCAGTCCAGCAGCTCTGCTCTCCCCTGTCACAACCTCCAAGCCCTCCCACAAACTGCCTCCATTCAGTAACACAGCACAAGAGTACCCAGACTCTTCTGCTGAGTGGATTTATGGTTGGGTTAGCGGGACTCGGAAGCCAATAGCATGCCAGCGACGGAGGAGTGTCAGGAACAGAACACCACTGGGGAAAACCGCCCCCTCCCCCCCTCCCCCCCTTGCTGGTTGTGATGTGCTGTCTGGCTGCTCACCAGATTTCTGGGCACCGAACTCATAGATGAGCTTCATCTGCTGTGGAATCATAATTAAAACTGGTCCTCTCGAGTGGCCCATCTTCTCCAGCTGCCAGACTTTGCCTTGCTACTGCCTTCAGACTCATTATTACTTATAAATGAAGTGCATAGAATCGGTCAACTCTAGAAGCTGGTCCCTTAGGTTTATGTGCACCCTTAGACCAAGCCAGCCCTGCCGTGGGACCGACGGCCACCCTGCCACCAACTGTGGGAAGCCATCTCCTGAAGACACAACACGGAGTGGTTCACTGGAGCTCTGTGCAGCCGCAGTGCTCGCTGTCAGCCCAGCTGGGCGGCAGACTGTGCGCAGCCCAGCCGGTGGAGGAATGTGCTCGCTGACTGCACCTTTTCATCTCGATAAGGATTTTCAAGGTCATGTTCGCTTCCCTGCCGGCTCCTCCCCAGCTCCAGTGAAATCCCAAGCACGCAGCCCTGGGCCCTGGTGCACATTCCCACCCTCTGTGTCTCCCGGACACCAGCACAACCCGTAGCATTCCTCCGTGGCAGTAAACCCCAGCCTTCCGACTCGCTGGCAGCCAGCTCCCTGGGATTAGCAACACTGCTCTCCCAGGAGCGAGCGGGCACAGCACCGCAGCTGCTCTGCCAGCAGGCACAACAGTTCCTGCGCTGCAGGGTCAGGATACCTCTGCAACAAGGCTTGTGACCTCCAGGATTAACATTTCCGAATTCAGTATGTCATATAAAAACAGGTTGCAGCCTGGGCCAAAGCCTCATCAAACTCACAAGGGCCAAGAGGAGGGCTCTAGTCCTAACTCACATTGTGTGGCCGTCTTCTTTAGCGTGCACACCTGGTGAGCCTGTTTTCAAGGCAGCGCAGAAGCTGCCTTTGGGGACAGCCCCTGTCACGCTGTCCCCACACCCCCAGAGCAGCCAGCCATACCAGCCCAGCATCGCCAGCCGAGAGGGAAGAGCTGCCTGCCAGCGCAGGGCTCAAAGGAAAGGCAGTGGTGATGGTGCCGGGCCTGGGAAGTCCCTTCGCTCCAGGCACAAGGGATGCAGCCCCCTCTCCTCTGTCCAGCAGTCATCGGTGCGTGGATACAACAAGCTTAAGGACCTGCAGACACTCCTCACACCACATAAGATTTCTAGATAACTACTGAAGAATCACACATACTGCCTGCTTACAAAGCCAGCTAATTATACAATCTGTTAAGCATGTATGCACACACAACGGTGCTTTGAGTCATTAGAGGACGGGATTTATACTTCACTGCACGCATCTTGCTCTTTGTGAGTGCGTGCCTGGATACAGCCAAAATGAACACAAGTATCTGGAATGTCTGCAGCTCGCTGGCCAGCGCATCTGAATACAAAGCTGAGCCCTGAGAGAGTGACTGGCTGTGTGTGACCCCAGCTGCATATATTGCTACCGCAACAGTATTTAAAATCCCTATTCCCTTTTTTACCACACTGAGCACCTGAAAGCAGAGTATGGCATAATGCTTAAGCCATATTTTGAAGCCATAAGAGTGACGTTAGGGAGGAAAAAGCAGCAGTGCAGGTGATGGGTTGTGAAGACAAAGAGCTCAACATCAGAGCCAGCAGCCCTGCCTGCCATAATGCGGCTGTCCCGGGTTTAATCCCAGCAGAAGGGCACTAGCACTCCGGCAGGCAGGGACCTCAGTTCCTATGGTTGCAGCCACTCCTCAGTGGCCAAGCCCGCACCAGATGGAGACCCCTGTCCTGGGTGTTTGCCAGGCAGATAATGCTGTGGCACTTCAGAGATGCCATCTCTCCCCTCGAGTCATTTTGTCTTCATTTACCAGTGCCCGATTTTGCTCCCATTGATTTCAGGCAACAGCTCTCTCCAGCGCAGCCCAGCAAGGTGCTCAGCAGCCCCAGGTCTGCAGCTCATGCTCCCTTCCACACCAGCCGTGGCTTCACACAGCAGCAGCTGGCAAGGCTAATGACAAGTGGCACACAGCACAAAGCCACAGGGCTGCACAGATCTACCTGTGCTCAGCACTTTAGCTGGCTTCTCCTTTTATTCCTGTACTCCTTAACACAGCATTTGGGTGCTTTTTATGTAAAAACTGAGAGCAATAGCTATGTTTTTCATGAATTATATGATCTTTCTGGCATTTCTTATTTTTAAAAGGATTTCTTCTGCTGAGGATTTCACTTCAGCTTCCCAGATCTCCAAATATCCAACAGCTGAGCTCTATATCCCCTAATTCAATTGGTTTCATCCCCATAGCATGGGTCTATAATATGGAATGCCCTGTCCTAAGGAATCATATACGAATACCTGATGCTACACTTTCAAAGGGATGTATTCAGCACCAGATTTTCCATTTTTACCTTCTATGCATTGCCATTTAGCCTGATTATTTAATGCGAACTCCAAAATAGAAGGATTTTAAGCATTTGGTGCACAAGGCACAAAATATTATTTAGGGGCTTTGTAACAACTCAAGCCAAACCACCTCCATTTTCACATGTTTCTCTTCCCTGCAAGTCAGGGGAAGCAGAAGATATCAACTCTAAGATTTTCAGATTTGTCTTCAAAAATATGAGTTGGTCAAAATAAGCTCTTAAAAATCTTGTAGAGACCACACAAACCTAGCAAGGTACAGTAGGAAATCACATCTTTCTTTATGCCATATCAAGCCCCAGCACCTACTCCTCTATAACAAGGTATTTTCTCTCTTTCAGTTTTCAACACAGGGGATGTAATCAGGAAAAGAAGATGGTATAGATACCACTATGCTCTCCTGACAAAATAAGCCCTCCTTGTAGAGCAGCCTAGCAGACAAGTCACAGGATCTGCAGGTGCTTTAAGGCACAAGATATTTCACTCCTGAGATTTTCTTGCAGGGCACGAAATGCCCCAGGTCACCAGCGACATCAGCCAGAGCACAGCCTCCCTTTCCAGGAGGAATGGGACAAGAGGCAGCATTACTTCCCAAAAACCCATGCTTAAGAGCCAAGTTAATTAGCAACTCAATTGCTATGTTCAAGTCCTTTATACATCTACCTTGCTCACACAAGAAAGTAGTAACAAATTTGAGTATTTAAATCATCACCACTGAATTTCCACCCTAACACCTCCACAAGATGCTCACATGTCAAGAGATGTCAAATTGTTCTCATCTCCAGTTACCTTAAACAGTACCTTTCCTTGAAATTTAGAGAGCAAGGTTCTAAAAAACAAATTGCTTCAGAGTCAGTCTTCTCTATGCCCAATCCAAATCCTGTATAGGGTAACACAGTTCGAAAGACATCCTTGTCCAGTTTCTCAGTCATGTTTCCCCTTCTTCCACCCCTCCAAAAAAAGGAAAAATCTGGGTTTGTTTGGGGGTTTTTTTGGACAGTGTTACCAGATCCCTCAATAACATTTTTTTCTCTGTAACTATCAGTTTTCGTAGCTGCCAAAGGATAAGAAGCAGCTGAATGAGTAAAACCCCATTTTAAGTCTGACAGTGAAAACCAGTATTTGTAGCAAGATAGTTCAGGTAAAACTAAAGCAGGCAGGGAGGTGGGAAGTGTTACCGGAACCAGGGCTCTGCGGGTACACACACCCCCTGTAAGGGAGCACAGGGTAGACACCAAGGAGGACAGCCTGCACACACCACATGTGCTGCTTTCCAACCAAATTATGCCAGGCACTCTGCAAATTATCAGCTGGCTGATCTAACCTCAGTCATAGCTTGTTTATAACTTACTGAAGCTGTTACAATACAACCATTACTGTTGCTCAAGGCAATTACCTAAAATATCTCAGCTATTCATTTCCATCCTTCTTTTTAAGTCAAAGCTGTGTTTAATGGGTCTGACATTGGGCCTTGCAGCACCATACAGCTGGTCTTAAGGAAGCCATCACAAGAGCTCACAGGTTCGAAATTTGCTGCTTAACTGAGTACTACTTCACCATCAGCACCTGAATGAAATGCAACTCCCACACCAGTAATTTTTTCAGCAAATAGTTTCACTGTAGTATCCATTTTATTCATTTCTACTCAAATGCTGATCTACACCATCAATGCAGAATTCTCAACATGCATATTAACTTACCCCTATCAGCTGAGCTAAATAAATCATTATCCACAGCTCAGCTCATCTGCAAAGACCAAGCTGAAATTCTGTGGCAAACACAATACTCCTGTTGCCCTTGTCTAGTATCTTTAAGCTAACCTACAGACTGATCCACAGAACCAACTTGCTATCAAGTTCCAAAATCAGTGATGAATCTGCAGAACTATCAAAAACACAGACCTTACTGGCAGAGGTCTTTGAACACTCCTCCTCCCATTAATAATGCCCTTTATTCTGTCCTTCTGTCCTTCTAATAATTGCTAAATCAATGGCATAACAGATGCTGCTACTGTTCCAGACCAGAGAAGACAAAGGACAGCGATACTGCAGAAACTGCAGTGCTTGGGATGAATGAAATGACATTGAAATTCTCTCTAACAGCATTTCAGAGAAGAATGTTGAGTGTTTTGCTAGGCTCCCGAGCAACCACATGCTGAGCAAGGCCAACATGCAGGTAAAATGGTGCCTCCAGTTATGCATGCAGAAGATATAGGGAGGACATCCAGAAAGAAGCACAAACCTTTTTAGGTGTCACCTTCACAGTGTCGCAGCAGATGGAATTACAGCCCACAGCACAGCACTCAAAGCATCAATCTGATATTTAAGCTGTCTGCTTTGAAAGACAAACTACAAGTGACACGGCTGCCTCGCTGAACCCATGCTCACCACCCGCAGTGCTAGGCAAGCACAGCACTACGGCACCGACCGCAGCTCAGGAGGCAAGCCAGGACTTCTAGGGGAACCATACTTTGCAGGAAGGTCACTCCCAACCAGCAGGTCACTGCTGCAAAAGACAGTCCTTGGGCCACTTCAACTTACTGCAGCAGCAGAAATTGTGCCCAGAAAAAGAGGGAGCAGTTTTCTGTGTACCAGCTAGCTTAGTGAGGAGGCGGATGGGCACCAGGGCTGAAGGAACAGCCACCTCCCATGGCAGGAAGGCTCAGTGGCTCCTCAGCCCGCTCCAGCCCTGCCAGTGGGACTTGTGCTCAGGCCCACAGCCACACCTCCAGCAGCACGAGAGGGCAAGATTAAATGATGCACTCCAGCCACAACCAAGCTCTAGGGCAAAGCTTTTTGCCTTTTCCACCAGCCAATGTACAAGTAGTTACAATACTGTAAGCAATGGTTCACTGCCCTTTTTGAGATGGATCCAGAGGCAATCACTTATGATTACTAAAAAGGTGGGGAGGATCAAGTTCACATCCCATCCAGCCTCTACCTGAGCAGCAATCATTTAAAAAAGTGAGGTTTGTTAATAAATTAATCCCTTCTATTTTTCCTCATTAACATATAATACAAAACATCGGCACAAACCAAGCTCATACAGCCTCACAGAAATTGGAAACATCACACCATTCCCCTATCCGCACCTGAACTGCTTCACAGGTGAAGTGTCCACCATATGAAGCCAAGAAGTCACTCACTCAAGGTGCAGTTTAAGAAAGGCTGAGTTTGTTTACCCTGATTTCATCCTTTCTATGGAACTAAACCAATTCATATTCTTCAAGTACCCAGAGTGCTGTATTTCCATCCCCTTATGTGACCAGCCACCAGCTCAGACACGCTGATGATCTGACATGGCAGACAATAACAAATTCTCAGTGCTCATTGTAAAAGCAACAACTTTTCACAGTTACCTGGAAACATTATTTCAAATCAATCGAAGTACAGCTTTGTACAGCAGAGCCCTCAAGCACCAAAGGGACATCACCTCTGCTATGTGCCTCCCTGATCACAACACGAGGCAGCAACAGGGAATCTGGGGCTCTTCTCTGATCACCAAGGAGCAGAACCTACCTGTGACCAAACGAGAAAAACAAGTGAACAGGACAAAAAAGGCAATTTGTTACACCTGTGCCAGCCAGAAAAATGCATATATAGTCCTTGGTGAATTGAGTGCACTGCCCTGTTTTCTTGTTCAGTTGAATCGAAGCATCCCAGAAGCGGGCTGTTACAAAACAGGAGCAGGAAAGCTAAATCAGACAACACCACTTTCCAAGGGGGAACTAACCTTAGCAGGGAGGAAAGAACATGAGAACTTTGCTGGCTTTTCCCATCCAGCATGGATGTACTTTATATTCTTCCCAACACAAAACTGATGTGCAAAGGAGAAAGAGCTCATAAAGCTACAAAAAGAAGCAATTCCGAAATGACCTATCAGGAATACCAGGAGAGCATGCAGTAAGCAACACTTCCTGGTCCAGACACAAGAATAGACCACAGCTTTCCCATAGGGTAAACACAGTATTTAGCTTGATGTAATGGAACACGCTTAGTCCAGTTTTAAGAACTGAGCAGAACTGTAATCCCCCAAAAATGTGGTTCTTTTGTAACTGACCATACCAATAT
Organism: Burhinus oedicnemus; assembly: GCA_008921705.1. Lineage (NCBI taxonomy): Eukaryota > Metazoa > Chordata > Aves > Charadriiformes > Burhinidae > Burhinus > Burhinus oedicnemus. Next base: position 12,961 of record VFFE01004607.1, on the reverse strand, counting down.
CAAAACACCTGCCACCACCGAAGTCCAGTGCTATCTGGCCACCAGTCTGCAGCACAAGCAAAGCAACTGGTGAATCTAGAGAGGACACAGGCCTGCTACTTCCAGCTGTGAAAGGACCCTGAGGAAGGTGAGGGCAGGCACGGAGCACATAACACAACGCATGACAAGTGCCAACCTTATCTTAACACGGTGGTATGAAAGGCATACGCTGAACTGTTCTTTTCAGCAGGACACCTGTCAGTTGCTGTCTCATTTGCAGAGTATCATTTAAGGGCAAGGTAAACCAGTCACATCACCCCACCCTACCCAGAAACTCTGCGGTGTCACAGAGCACTCACCAGCCATACCAACCCAAGCTGCAGAAAACAGTTATTCTATAGCAGTATTGTTTCCCCATTCATGATGTTGGAAGGTATATACTTTGTCTATAATACTTTAAAACTTTTGAAAACCAAAAGCATCAGCAACAGCACATTCATATTCATTTTTTTAGTATTACATGAAGAACTGAGGCTACATCCTTTAAAGACTATTCACTTCACTTGTACAAAGGCTATTTCTTTCAGATATTGGCACTCCAAGCTCTATTACTCCCCTGCCTCCTTCCTTACGTACAGGGTATGAAAATTTAGACAAAGGTATTTGACATTAAAATCAGTTGAGAAAAACATCCTAACAAGTTTCCAAGTCTATTTGCTTTTCTTCGCATGATAAGCTTTACAGTATTTCTTGCAAGTCTCTGCTTTGCACGTTTTGTTCAAGACTTACCGATTACCCTAATAAAATAATGCCCAAAGCACATCAAGAATCTTTTAATAGAGTGAAAATTAGAGTATCAGATCTATTACACCACCCAGCCTCTCCCCTTCACTGGAGAAGCATTAGAGCCTTTTGGACATCTCATTTCAACAAGAAGGTTATTTAGTTCTAGAGTTTGGAGTAAAGTATTTAATCACTAAAGGATTTGCAAATTACACATGAATATGCATGTAGCACTTCTCACCATGACATAAATCCTATTGTATATTTATGAATGGATTGCTTTGCCTCCAGCTCCTACATGTATATAAACACGGGTTTTAATCTTCAATTCCTTACTCCCTCCCTTCTTTTTAAGAAGTTGCTTAAATAAATTTGCATTTTTGGAATCTATTATCTACAGTGTATTTCTTGCCTTTTTTTTTTTTTTTAAACTCTGTAAACCTCCTTCTCCCATCAGGCAAAATACTTACTTTATGAAAGGCTTTAAAGACCCTGAAAGCATAGCCGTAAGAGAACTAAGCAACAGTGTTACACAGCTTGTGCGAGAGAAAGTAGAGGCAACAATCACTGGAAAAAGGAGTGCTCTGAGCATCAGAGCTGGGAATACAAAGGTACGAAACGACAGGTCAACAGCTTGCCTTCGACCCACTGCAAAGACTTTAGCTGAGGGGAAGTAAACCCTCCATAAGCATATAGAAAGCAAGATAAATAATAAAATCTTTAATTCATACTGACGTAACTCCATTATTCTCCAGACGTTTCATCAGGTATCTAGGCTGGTCATGAAACAGCTGGATCAAAGCAGCATTTCAGCCTGTCTTCAACAAAATATTTGGTAAGAGGTACTATCATTCAGAGAAGTGTTACCACACATCTGCCCAGCTACTCCAGGGAAGTAATTCAAACAATAATGCCTTTAAAGGTCATTGTTAAAATGATTTAATTTAGGTTATTTCACTGCATATCTATTCTGTAATAAATCTGATTGCAAAGAAACACTTACCAACATGCAGCACTCCATCAGAAGCAAGTGTCACAAGCAGATTTCCAAGCAGAACAATTACAGGTGTGAATTACCACTTGGACTGTCCTCATTTTTGTTACCACACAGCAAAACCCTGAACACCAAGGTGTTAACTGCACCAGCTACCGTCCTCTTTCAAGGACCTGGTGTGACTTGGCTCTGTGCAGAAAACAGAACATGGCCTGACACAAGACCAAGTCCTCCCACCCCCAAATAGTCACCGCCTGTTCACACATCAAAACCAGGCTGTAACTGCACCACGTTCAGCTGCAGTCATGTCTTTCGCCAGTAATAGGGGGATCTTTGCCCGGTGGGAAGGAAGATCCAGCACAGCACCTGACTCAAAACCCATAGCGACCACACCAGAAAGGACCACCAGCCTATCTAAGCTACTGAAGATGCAAGACAACTTGTCAGAACTACCATCCAAAACTGCAGAAGCCCATGCCTCGGAAGCAGATAGAAAGTAAACCAGGAAGCACTATGGGGTGTTAGCTACAGACTACTGGACAAATACAGAATAAAGATGAGAAAATTCAACACAAAACATTTGCTTTAGTGATAAGAGTGACTCTTACAGAGAATGTGTAAAAACAAGCCTGAGTGGAGGACTCTGTGTGACGGTTCAGTTGCAAATTGTCTTTGCAAACTGAGATTTTTATCTACGCGACACTTTTGCAAGTGAGAAACCAGGTTCCTTGGCCGCATACACCTCCCTTTCCCTCCACATTCTTCTCCGAAAAAGCAATTTCAAAAAGGAAGTGAAGAGTAGTGCCCAAGGAGTGTAAGAGATCGGGCAAGTAAACAACATGTGCTCTAAGTAAGTATTTACATTCAGGTTATGCTTCCCTTAGCATCAAGCAGAGACCATGATGGCAGATACCTTCTAAATTGAATTACTAGTGAGCCAGTTGCACGAGAAACTATCAATGCCACACAACAGTCTATGAATAATTAATGGATGACATAAGACTATATATCTACCTTTATTCGGAATAATAGACCATATCAACTGAAAAGATATCACATTGATATTTGACAAACTAGATTTAAGTTAAATCTGGAAGCTTTTGCATTCAAATTTAAAAAGCAAAAAATAGGGAAGTCAGGAAGTCTAAGATATCTTGCAAAACCTAGGTGCCACAGAAAGCCGCGGGACATGGTAGCAGCCGTGACATTTCACTTTCCTGCATACATTGGTTAAAATAAAACAGAATAACACTCACTGAGGACTGTAACAAGATCACTTTACCAGACAAAACTGCCTATGTCTAGAATATTGGAAAACTTACCTTGAGAACTAGCTGTTAAACAGCCTAAAGCCTTCTATGTATGAGTCCACACAAGAAATAGTCAGTGTCCCATCAAGGGAACAGATTGTTTAACTTCGATGCTTAGGTCTTGCAGTTACTTACTAGTAACATAAGAAAAGAAAAATTGCAAGTCTGGCTTACTGCCTGCCTGGCTCACAAGCTGTTTAGGTTAGCTGGATGTAGAGATAACTTTAAGGAATTTCAGAAAAATTTAAACAAGTGGGTGAACTGACAACTGAAGTGGAAAGAGATCGGATGTTAAGAAATGCTGAATAATATACTGAACAGAAGAGTTTAACCTCCTTATTCTCTGCAGGATTAACACACACCACTAATCAAATATACCTGAGCATCACCACATACATGCTCCAAGACAAAAAGTGTGCTCAAAGTGCTGATTTGATTTCAAGGTTAACCATGCCAAAACTCCACAAGACAAAAATGCTATTCATGTTGAGGATTATTTTTAAAAAAACACAATTCAATACGAAAAGCTCATCTGGAATGCTATATACAGTACAGGTCATCCTAATTTAGGTAAGCCTTACCCTTTTACCTTAAAAAGCCTTCATTTTCATACCAAGTTCTCCCTTGAGAAAAGTTTCCATCCCTGCTACACAGGAATTCATTCAGAGCAATAGCAGTCAATGAAGCTGGATCGTTAGCATCACTTCACTAGTCATAGGGAACATCTGGAAAAATCCTAAAAAGAACACAGAAGCTGCAGCAGCAGCAGAGCCCTTCCAAAGGAAGGTCGGTCTCTGGCTAGCTGAGACCCCCTCTTCCTACCAAACAGCAAAAGTCATAAGCAGCAACCAGAAGACTGAACCAAAGTCACATCAGGTGCTGAGGAACAGAAGTGGCACCATTCTGAACGAAGGTCAGGACTGAACATCAAAAGCCTGTCTAAGGAGCTTTGCAACAATCCAACAGCTGTTAAAAACTAGAGTGGCATCACTAATTGAGCACGGACCTTACCCTGCGTGCACTGTTGCAGTAGAATTGTCACATCTCCTCAATCAGTAACACAAGACACAGAAACACAGCACACACATGCTGCCTCAGAAACCCTCATGACCCACGGGAGCCCCTTGGAGCTGGCAGACAGGCTGAAGACTTCCCCTTGGGGAAAGCAGCACTGGGGGGCGAGCACGGGTTCTGGCTTTAGAGCACCATGGAACACCCAGGTGCACTACTGCACTGCAGGTAAGGAGAAGCCCAGCCTCCCCTGACTGCCCAGTCCCCACCAGCCCAGGACAACAGCTGCCCCCTCCCTGGGGTGCTGCCTGCTTCCCCACTCCCACCCACACACCTCCTGCCTCGCATTTCAGCGGCTGTGGAGAAAGCCAATGCCACCAAATGAGTATGATAAACTCCACCTCCCAAAGGGGTTACTACCGGCTTCTCTGCAGGCTGGGTCAGGCTGACTGACCCAGCACCACCCAAGACAGGACACCAACCCAAGAGACTTCACAGGAAACAGACTGGATAATTTGCAAAGCTGCATCACATGTGACAGTCAAATACTTTCCATTATCATCCCCACCCAAATTCCCTTTGAGATAATTTGGACAAGCAGCTCAAAAAACACAATCTTTCAAAGAGTCCAACTACAAGAACTTCAAGTATCCAGGATGAAGCTGTGAGATGACTCTTCCCGTTCACTCAGGGGTTAGACGCCGCGGTCCAACAGATTGCTGCTGCCAACCCATGGTGGCAACCTGCCTGAGCCCCTCAGAGGATGTCCCACAGAATTCGTGCACTGGATGGCTTGGAGGCTGCATGGGCAAGAGGACAGCCCATGCAGCTGGGCCACCAGCATGTCTTCTGGCACTTGCAGAGGTTCAGCTGCCACATGAAATCAAAAGTTGTGCCTGGCACAAGCAAAATTGACTGCAAAGTTATCCACAGTACAGCTTTACATAGCAGTTCTGGGGCTACCTGTGTTTCCCTGTGCTGCTCTAAGGGTCCAGAAGATTATTTGGGCCACTGCTGTTCCTCTGCAGGCCATTTTCCCTGTGGCAGGGTGGTGAGGGATGAAATAGCAGAGAGCCCTCTCCTTAGCAGGGGACTGCCCTTGTTCTGAGTACCAGGCTATTAAGGCAGTTGTAAGTCACATATGAGAAATTTGCAAGTTGTTGCAGGGTCATTTAAGCAATAGTTTCACTTACATTTTAGTTCAAAATAGTTATGTGACCACCTTACAGCTCAACTCTGCATAGAGCAGATATGAATGATTGCCTCTTGCACATCAATACTGTTTATTGCGTGCTTTAAATCAATAAAGATTTCCTCCACAGAGTAAATTCTTCTAAAACAGTGATTAGGCATTTGAGGAGAACTAAACAGTTTCACCGAACAGTACAATTAGTCCTGAAACATCAGCTTGACATCCCAGCCAGAAAGCACTTTGTCAGAACTAATTAATCCCCACAGCACCTCTATAAGATTGAGAAAGCAATTCATCTGCTTTTTAAATGTGTTGGGTACTTATGTTGCAGAGTATCATGGCTGGGGTGGAAGTCATAAGCACCAGCATAAACAGAGAACAAACCAAGCCAGCAGAACCCATCCAAAAGCATGAAAAACCAGAGAACACCGACAGCTGTAGGATTTGGCTTCTTTGCATCTTCCTGTTACACACCAAACCTCCTGTGACTATCCAGAGAGTCTTCCAGATGTCACTTGACTGGATGAGCGGCAGTGAAAAGCAGTTATTATTCTATTGGGAGCAGTTTTGTCTGTTGTTTGTTCAGCCAATTATCTATGCATGTAGCTTAAAAGGAAGGGGGGAGCAGTAACCTTAGGCTCTGTGAACAAGAACTCTGGGTTTTATTTGAGCAGTTCAAGCTCAGTCTTCATTACCACAAGCAAAGCACGTAACCTTACTAAACAAGTCTCATGAATGGCAGCCAGCCAGCATAAAAAGTATTTCTCTCCAAGGAAGCGGTCGATCTACATAGCTCTCATATGTGTATGTAGTAGCACTAGTCTACAAACCTCCACCTGACTTTGCTTAGCTGCTGCCACCCCCCTTTATTCATTTATTTTTTCAGCTAACGTTTGCCCTGCTGGTGGGGCACTCAGGGCCACCAGGTTCAGGCAGCCAGCCCCTGCACAGGGAGAACATCAGCAAGGCTTTCCCAAGCCAGCTGTATGGTCTCTCCCCCTCTTTGAGAAAGGCTTGAAGTTCTCCCATACTTGTCACAATGGACTGTCAAGTCAAGCCCAGAACGTTTCAGTCCTGGCAGAAAGCAAGATCGGCAGAGTCTCCGTAACACATGCAGGAACGCGTTGTGGGCAGTGACACTCCTCGGCACCCTGAGCAGAGTGCAAGGCTAGCCTTGGCAGTGCGTAGTCACCTTCAGGAACACAGAATATGAATCAATCATTTACTAATAGATTCCTCCAGTAACTGAGATAAGATCCCAATCCGAAAAGGCAGCGTGTCAGGTCAGTGACAAGACCACCCTCAGCCACCTAGTACACATAATTTCTTTATGTACAAGTTATTTCATTAAATATTTTTTTGATAAGTCTTCCCATGTCTTCCAATAAATTTTCTGGCACAAGCCAGAGGATTTTAAATCAGATTCAGACATGGGAAACTTTGCTGCAAAGTCATCTTTCCATAACTGTGCTAGCTCTGAAGACACCAGTGCGCCTTTAGGAGATGCTCTGCCCCACTGGTGGTTTCATCTGGGCTTCAGCAAGTGAAAATCCACTCTCCCTGTAAAACTCGGTCAGAAATCATAGGGTAAAGCTAAGCTCCTCCAACTCTGGGAACACCTCCTCGGTTGGGCTGGCAGAGAGCCTGACCAGGTCAAGCGCCTGGGGACAGTTTCACAAGTGCACCCTCAGCAGCATTCCCCAGTTGCCACCAGAGCCAGCTCCACTCCCACACCTCCTAGCCTCCTGCTCAGCCCCTGCTGCGCCAGCACAAGTTTCTGCACAAGCACACACAACCTGGATCAACTGTTTCTGTAAAATAAACCCAGACAGTAAAATAACATTTTTCAGCCAGAACAATTTCTGGACATTGCTCCCTGCAGTGATACAGAATTTTACTCCGGCAGTAGCAGCAGCTTAAGGTGCCCCATCAGCACCAGCACCGAGCACCCGCCCCAGCTGACCAACACAGCAGCTACCTCTCACCTGCCATACCCACTTCTTTAGGGATTTACTAGCCAATCTTCTGCCATTCCACTGGATGGAAATGAAGGTAACTACTTCGGTATGAAAATAGATGACCTACATAGGGATGAAACTGTTGATCCCCTTGCCAAATAAGTTTTCAGTCCGTGGCAGTGTCACTAACCTCACAAGCCATCAGTCTTTGAGGCAAAATTAAAGGACTGATCTTGTGAGCAAGATGACCTTGCCAGAGCGGAAGATGAAGCTCAACCTGCATATTTCTAAACAATGTGATTTACAGAGATTTCTTCAAAAGTAATTCTGATCTTTTAAGACTCAGAATTCCCCACGATGCATTAAAAAGCTGCTGAGCTGAACAAAGCTTCACTTTTTTCATTTTTTTCATGTTCCATAGGGAAGTAAGATAAAGTAATGCTTTTAGTTCTAAAGTCACTCCCAACATCCTCTACCACTGCACACGTGTACGTACCACACCTTTAGCAGTGATGCCCTTATTAAAAAGCATCATTCCTGTTGTTTCCAGCTACCCTTCCCAGTTGGAAGTGAGTTCACACAAGTGAGGAAGCACATTGGCTCCAAAAGCAGTCCCTGCAGCCTCCAAAGCAATCAGTACACCCTACCATAGGGTTTGTCTGGTGAGTCTCAGAAAAAAAAAAAAAAACCACAAACCAATAAAGTTTGATTTTTCGTAACTGAAGAGATCTGATTGATTTCAGCTCCAATCCACTTTTTCCAGTTACAGGTGCAGCCTGCGTTAATTCATCTTGGAAGACTCTTGATATTAATAAATTAAAAAAATCAAGTGTCACAATAATCTTACTTTTTGTCTTTGCCTCTCTATATATCAGCACTTAGATAAGCCAATTAATTTTCATTTACTGTGGAAAAAATTTTCTAAGACCAGCACAAGTCCTACACACTAAGACACCTGTTCCCAGAGATGCCACTGAGATGACTATGAAGACCACTTTTCTGTCACTCACTTCTGTACTCATGGAAAACAGTTATCAACGGCTTCTAGGGGCACACGCTGAGCTCCTGTTCTTTATAAAATAATCAGCTATTTTGGGGAATGTAAACATGAGAAAGCAGCAGATTCACATACATATGACAGGGTGTTTGCCAACAGCAGGCATCAAACTAGCAGCCTTCAGCTGCATGACTTACACTGCTGCCAGTGATGAAGGAAAAACCTAGGGAAAAGAAACGTTCAATCTTTGAGAATTTTTCTCTCCTCTCCTTACGCTGAGTTTCATCTACAGAAAAGCACCGCTCCTTTTATTCTTGCTGCTTCTCATTGCCCTCCCTTCTTATAGCCCTTTCATTTGGAGAACGCCCACATTTAAGTTAACTATATTTAGCTTTATTGCAATGATGATAGTTATGCTATAGGCAAATAAATCCAAGTAGTGGACAGTTACATATGAAATTTTAGCATGATGCTCACATTTTTAGATGTTTAATACAGGAAGTTTGGAGACCAAGTGTGCAGAGCAGACTGGGGATGAAGAGCTTCAAGATCAGAATAATGCAGAACAGACAAAATTTTCAGAGAAAGCCTATAAGGCAGACCTAGAAGGGCATGGCTAGATGATTGTGCTCTCTATATGGCATGCCTGGCTTTTCTTCAGTAAGATCCTCAGGCTCAGCAAACCTGAATCTTCCTGAGTAAATAGGTGGCCCTAACTATTTTAAATGTACAAGGTCTTCTACATGTGACAACACACACATTGGCACATACTGGCCCTGAACCTTGGCAAATCTCTTCCCTAATTCTCTTTACACCAAAGCTCTACTTTGGAGGTTCAGCCTAGGAAAACCTCCATATGAAGTAGGAAGGGATTTCAGGGAGCAACTGCAGAATCTGGGCTTTCATGTAATAAACATCTCCAACCCTTGCATCAATAACAGCCTTCAAGAACCAAAGGGCCATCAACTGAGGCACTGCTGCTTCCCAAAACTGAAAACATCTGCTGCTGTTTAGTAGCTTCACCAAACTTAAGCTAGAAGTGCTTCTATTTCACTAGTTTTCACTCTCAACAGGAGTCCAGTAATTGGGGTAAAATGAAGTTCAGTCAGCTCCATTTAAAATAACCTAGAAAAAACCGCTTACGCCACCATGCCAGTAGGAAGAGTATGAGAATGCGAACACTGGAGAGTGGGACAGGTTGTCAGGCATCTGCAAATCCTCAGTGCAATCAGGATGTTTCGGGGGTCAAAAGGCAAGAAGTGAAAAAAACCTATCCTCTTCCAATATAGTTTGAGGGAGAGTAGAGGTTCTCCTAAACCTGGTGCAAGAAACCCAAGGACAGCACACCCACCAGAACCCAGACACCCACCTCTAACCCTCATGTCTGATGAAAGCAGAAGTCTCATTCAGGGCACTCAGTGCAATTCCTGACTCCCACTGATGCTTAAGAACAGGCAGCAGCTGGTGCTAACTTTTGAGACACCATTCTTATTTTCTGTTTGGTCACCAGGATAGCAACTTACAGTGCAGACGCACCCCCTATGTTAAGAAAGCAACTGGGACAACTCTCTGGCATTTTCAACCAAACCATATGTACTGGTGCATACGTGAAAGATCATGCATGCTTTCAAAACTAGGAATGACAAATTCCTTCCCCTAGCTCAGTAAGTTTTGATCTCCCATTGCACTGTATCCAAGTTCTGAATTATCCAAGCTCTGAATTATCTAATTTCAAACAAATCTGCAAAAAAAAAAAAATCAGCTACATGAGCTTCCTTTTACACAAGGAAAAGCACAGCAGGCTTTTGGGGTTCCCCCCGACCTGGTCACTAGAACAGCCTTACAGCTTTTTCACCTGAAATTCTTGCTTACAAGGTACCTTGATTCTTTTCTGTTACACCACAGGTACAGTAACGGTTATGTCACAAAATTCTTCAGATTATTTAACCTTAGATGATTTCCCAAAATGCTCTTAACACCCACAGGCTTCCCAGAACTGCCCCAAAGTCTAGTATACCCTTAAAAGGTATGAGATAAGAGTGCTCTGACATGCAGTTGCTTCAATGCGCCTGAGCATCACTCCAGTCAGCTTTACAGGAGAGCAAGGTGCCACCAGGTGCCAGTGACTTCCTACTGGCAAAGTCTAATGGCTCCTCTTACCCACAGCCCACTTGCAGGACTGGTGTCCTGTGCTACACAAGAGCTGGAAAACCACCAGCCCCACCACCTTCACCAGCCCAGCTTTTGATTTCATGCAGTCCAAGGCCAGCTGAGGTCCCACCTTGCACCCCCCATTGCCAACACCCCCTGCGCACCCCCAGCCAGCCTGCTAAACCCACCTCAGCACAACTACAAACCTGACACCAACTGTTGTCACAAAAACAATGGGCAAGCCCATGCCCTGAAGCTAGATGGTATCTCAGCTCATGTTTATTTCCACTAAATTAAGCTAGAATGAAAGATTTAGGGAAGGTTTAAAAACCTGTGCGTCCTATCTTTAACTACCAGTTGTTGCTCCCTGAATAAACTGATCAGGTATTAAAAAGGTACAGTCCTACTGACAAGCAACTGGGTTGCTTGTCACATGAGTGAGCCCTAACACATACATCTTCCTCCACATCCCTCAAACTCGCAGTTTTACAGCCATGTTTCCTAATACCTGTTGCTTTTCTCTGTGTAAAAGACAGCATGCGTAAGCACAGCACACAGAGTACTGTACCAAATACACAAACCAACCTCTCAGCTGCAGCAATTTTGAAGATGACTTGTAAAAGGCTACACTTAAAATATTTAAACTTAAAATACGCTGCTAAAGTCCAATGAGCAGTGCATAAACCCAAGTTCAGTACTGCAGGGAGTAATTATCTTCTGACTTGAGCTGATCAGAAACTCCCCATCAGCCAGTTTTCACACAGCAGTAATTAGTTGAAAGAGAAACTTCTTTCCTGTATGTCAGAGCAGGGTTTCAACGCATGCAAGCACATGGTCCCCCAGGTGATGAGTAAATGTTGTGTCACATAGCTGTTCTAGTGTGGCACCAATAAACTCGTCAAGACCTTCAGGATTTTCAGGGGGAGTGTCCAGTACAGCTTGTTGTCTTGGTAGCACTACTGGAAGATGACTCATTTGCAAAGCTCGTCAGGGCCATGTGTATTCAGGTGTATTTCTATGTGCACAACAAATATGTCATATGATACGACTTATCAGCATGTGTTTGAATATTCCCCTTTAACAGTGGTAAGTAGGTAATGTTTCTGCAACAGCTCAGTACACATGCATAAATAAGGCACCCTTTAGTAATTTCTGTCATTTTTGAATCACTAACCGAGGACACATGAGAATTTTTATAAGCCAGAATCAGGCGTATTACATTTCTCACTTGGCTTCATTCTCTGTAACAAAATAAAGATGCCAGGAAAGCATTCCTAATTTAAGCTTGTATCAACTTACAAGAGCTAAAAAACACACCTTGAACCAACTGTGTTTTAGCTCTTCTTGATCACACTACCAAACCAGAAGCCTCAAAACAAGTTCCAAACCCTCAGCCAGCAGCAGGTTACATTTGTGTACAGTACACACAAGGACTATTCCTGGAATGCAGAACACTCCTTGAAATCTTGTAAAATTGGACAATCATTGACTTCCACGCTTAACAAAAAAACATCAAAGCAGAACTGGAAACAAGGCAAAGTACTGACATCCTGCCAACAATGGAAGTCCCTTCAAGGAACTGATCACTGGGGCAAAGGGAAGAAAGGAAAACAAGTTCAGGAATTAAGCTAGCTGCCCCATAACAAGGGGAACACTCACCGTCAGGTGGGGGAAGTGTGTAAAATTTATCAATGACAAACGGTGTGTTCGGATTGTTGGAATTCCCAGCTCATCAAGACGGATTTTTGGGTTGGTGTATCTGGGAACTTCAACTAACAGAGCGTTAAATGTGAAATTCAGAAACTTCTGATTTCAACCGCAGCCCAGTAGTTGAGCTCCCTGCACGCTCGAGCTACCATACACTGGCTTACCGTAACCGCCTCAAGCATGCGGCTAGAGCGTGCTAGGACAGAGCGTGGCTTGGAAAGTGACCTAGGTCTTGTTCTCGGTTTCTCTTACTTTTAAAGTGAGCAGTACAGGGAAAGAGCTCCTCAGAGTAAGCAGGAGCAAGAGGAGACTGCTAGAGAGGAGGAGGGAGACGGGGGCGATTAGAAACGCACCCTGAAGTCAGCGACCTCCGCAATCGCCACACTCGCCCAGGCCGCCGAGCTGCATGCAGAGGTGGGCCACCATGCAGGACACGACCCACCGACACCCCTCTGACCCTGCGTTGTTGGTCCCTCCCTGCTCCACGGATCCACAGCTGCTGCCGGGGGTGTCCCAGGCGGGCTGGTGGCCCGCCACCGCTGCGATGGCAGCACCCATGCCAGCCGCGCTACGCTCCCGCGCCACGGGCAGCGCGCGACGCGGATCCGCGAGATGCCTGGAGACGGGAACGCAGGTGGGTAGGAGCATGTGAAGCACAAAACAGTCACCAAAACCCCTCACTGGTCTCCCCCCCCGCGCCACCATCCCTCGCCCCCCCAGCAGCAGCCAGGTGCTCAGTGCCCTGCCAGGGCCGCGGGTAACGAAACACTGCCCGCCCCTCCCGCCGAGCCGCAGCCAGCCCCGGGCCAAGGCAGCAGTTGCCCACCGGGCAACTCGGGAGCGCCGACGTGCCCCCCCGCCGCCCGGCAAGGGGAAGAG